>APFE031455539.1:14027-51598 GCA_000404065.3 Pinus taeda
TCATCTCCTCCCACATAGCCAAGAGAGTCTGTAATCTTTTCTTTGAGGAGTAAGTAGTGGCTCCAATGCCCCACGCACGGGGTTATTGATGTATGGTGTAACAATGTGTCTTGGAACTTTCTCTTATTTAAGAAGCTTGCTAATAGGCTAGCACATTTTCACACATGTATTGTAACTGTTGTAAGACTAATCTTGAACACTTGTGATGCATGTTTCTTTAACTTGCGTTGAACACTTGAACTTATGTCATCTATTCTAATGCATAATATGTTAATGAAAATGTGTTGTATATGTTGTTAACATTGTCTTTCCTATGGTTGTTATCTCCCACGACATCAGATATACCATTCACACAAAAATTGTTTTAACAATCGTTGCACTCCTAAGGACTACTCCACTGAGTGTTATACGTGTTATCTTCCCTTTTTTGTTGTGACTACTGCATTCGTGTGGATTTTTCCACCGAAAGTTGTGCATGTCCTGTTGTGTGTTACTAGCAGAGGTGGGACTTCTCCCAACTAACTTAGGACTCACTCCCACCCTCTCCCTCTACGGTGAAAGAACCATTGACAGAAGAGACACATACAATCACCAGACACGCGAACCTCACTTCTTGCAAGACAAACCAGACCGCTCTCCTATGCTGACAAGCAAGAGTGGAGGAAAATATTTAAGGTAATGGTAATTGGGCCATTGTACTGGATGGGACTCCCACACCAAATAGTGTGAGGTCTAGTTGGGACTTCATATCGAGGAGACCCCATGATGTTGGCGGTCTAGCACTGTCAACATTTTGGCGCTAGAAGGAGGGCTAGATGACAAGCTGAGCCTGTACATCTAGGTTGAATCTCTTACGCATGAATAATAAACAATTCGTGCTCCTAGGGTGTTTCTCTCATTTATGCCTTAATCAATTATCAATCCCTGATGAGCTTCTTGATCACTTGTCCTTGTTAATGTTTGACGGTGGGGACAGAACGTATATAACTGGGCACATTTTTTATTTTCTTTATTTCTGTGAATCTCATGAAATCGATAGTGATGGGCTTGTTTGTGTTCTCTTCTTCCTCACCCTTGAAGGTCATTCTCATCGGTGGTGTCATACCCTTCCACCTTTGTTTCGACCATTCCCTTCTCTCTTTCCTCAAGAAGCTCCATCAGGCCTTTGATGAGTGTGACCACCAAGATGTCTATGAAATAATCTCATGTTTAAGAATGATGCCTAGAAAATCAGTTGAGGAATTTGCTACCCACTTCCTTGACCTATGTGTCGGAATTCCTGAGCAGTTTGTGGACCTTGACTTCATGCTGAAATGCTTTGTTCATGTCTCCTGAAACAGTGAACTTCCTAATTTCCCTTCTTCCTCAACTCTTACAAATCACAAGATACCTCATGTCTCGAAGAGGGTGACCCCTCACAGCAACCACAAAACTAATAAATCTGTGCAGAAGGTACCTCTTGGGATGTCACCCTCCCCAACAAAGGAAATTACAAAATGGTTTAGAAAGCCTATGGAGAAATATCATCCCTCCAATCCGCAAGAGGACATCATTGTTCATAACCCAACTCTTGAGTCTAATCTACATCTCTACCATCCTCAATCATCTACAAGCAATGACTCCTTGCACCATGACTCTCTTTAGCGATCTTCTTCACAAGCTAGCTACGTGCACTCTCTTGATCCTCAAGTTGCTGGCTCAAGTTGTAGTCATGTGCAAGATAATATCGTCATACAAAAGAAGGAGCAAGATGGTGAAGACATAATAAATTCCTCTCAAAACATTAAGCCTCCATTTTTTATTGATTCTCGATCTGCAAATCATGGTGAAACATTATGCACAATAAATTCGTTCGATCAACCTCCAATATTGGGTTGTCATCACTCCCACGCTTATGTATGTTGTGATGGACGCCCAAGTACATCATATGATCTACTGTCATCCAATGTACACTCTAACTCAGATCTAGAATTTGCACCAGTCAAAGCAAACATCCATATTGAAGCTTCGTCTGCACCTCACTTGACTATGTGCCCTATCATTCACAATGCATCAATGTGCACTAGAAATATTCTAGGTTCTCTTGATTCTTCATCCCATGAGTTATCTCATCGATCGACACAAGGAAATGAGGTTTTCCATGATGAAAATAGTCTCAACTCACAAGACTCTTCCCACTTGTCAAGTCATTTTGCTGAAAGTTTTGATGAAGCATGTGACAAAGATGGTTGTCATCTTGAGAGAAGTTTTGAAATTAGTAACAAAAACCATCCTCAATCCATGCATGATTTGGTTCACATCTCAAAATGAAAATTTTCAATTCTGGAGAGTTCGGGACATGCCAGGGAGTCAAGGAACTTCAACGTCCATTGATCGTTATGTCAAGACCTCGCAACTTTGGTAAGCTTGCTAAACCAAATCAAATCTCATTTCTCACAAACAATCTGTATATCTGCATGGTTTCACTCGATGTGGATCCCCGTGTAAAGAATGTTTACTATTCTGGGTGTGATATTTCAAAATTTCATATTTTCGCTAACGATTGAATCCATGAGTCCATTACAGCATGTCCATCTTCATGCATCTCTCTTACATCTAATTTGGGTTGGGAGTATCTGTCCCTCATTCAACCATGGGACAAAAAAGTTAAACATCTAAAAGACTATCTTTATCTGGAATCATACTTATTAGATGTTCCCTCTCGTAATCAGCTCCTTGTTACTTTTGCAAATTTCGCACGTCAAATTTTCCCACTCATCACACCAGCTATCTCCCTATGTGATGATGAGCACACAAGCTATCACGTGAATCAAGTTACCCTCATTTCACCAAACGCCAACTGGTTTCACACTTTCATAGTGCTAGCATCCTTTCCACATTTCTATGGTAACCATGATTCTTATGCACTTTTTCACCAATTGCAGGTGGGTGTTCTATCATGTCTAGCAAACAATGAACTTGATTCCCTCATTTAGAGTGTTTGCATGATTGTTCAAAAGAATTCTTTGTTCATGTCAAACTGGGAATCTGTCATCTCGACCGTCTAGTCTAATTTTTCTTCTATGTTGGGTGGCTATCACATAGTTTATCATTTTCCCAACATTACATCCAATGGTAGTTGTTTCACACACTATGATTTTCACAACACAACATATTTATTCTTATATTTCTATCAAGCAAGTGAGGCACCTCAGCCTGCACTGATGGCTATGGAAAACCCTCATTATCTTGACATGACTGATGAGAATGACCAGATCTATCTATCTGTATGAGATTCCCATCATGATCTGCTCTCTAGAATCAGGAATCCATACTCTCAAAGATCACGAATATTTCAAAACAACCATCACAAATTTTATGATCCAATCACTGAATGGCTAGAACAGTCTTACTTGGTGAGTCGTGTTGCAGGTAATAAGATTCAATCCTTCCTCGCACTCGCTAAGAAATTTGGTGCAGAACAACACATACTCCCAAGAGGCCTCCAAGGTTTGTTGAAAAATGGTAGTGACAGAAGAGATAAGCATGTGTGTTGGGTGGGTGGTTGTGACACATTCTTCTACCCACATGCGAGAGCTTCTCTCTCCTGTGCAAGTTTTCCAAGTTTTTTTGTTTTCTGTTCAAATTATTTTTTATTTGTTTTAATTGCTCGTATCTTTTTTACTACAGGTCAGGTACGCCTACAGTGGCTACACTGGAAATTTGATTTCACGTAACCCCAACCATTTAACGTAGGAGTAGGAGTAGGAGTAGTGTTTTCTTTTTCGCTTGTCTTTGCTTTTTGGTTTTCATGTTTGTTTGCTTGTTGACTTGGTTGTTATCTTTGTTTTCACTTTGTTTGCTTCGCTTACTATTTTTATTTAAATTTGTTTTGTTTTCTTGGTATATTACTATTATTGTTTTGGAAATAAGTATTGCCAACTACTACATTATGGCTCCTAAATTGTTGGGTGTGGAGCCTGATTATCTTCTGTATTCAAAGGTATCACCGCATTGCACCCCAATTCGTAATGGGGCGGCAACACCACCTGTAAAATATTCGCTACAAGGGGGGTCCAGGGGGGGCATCTATGACCTTTGGGAGCCCCCCCCCCCCGCTATCGGGGGGATCAGGGGCAGCACCCTCGAAGCTAAAAATAGATGTAAAATTGCCTTGTAAAATGTTGTAATCTCCTAGTCAATCTGGGTTGTTCATTAGGCGAAGGTATGACTGTAGAAGTTATGTTTAATTTATGGTTTTGTACCCTAGAAGGCAACCTATCGCTATATATGAAGGAATTTTATTACATCTATGTAGATCTATATTCTGTGTGAGGAAGAGAGAAGAGATTGAGAATGAACATGGAATTATAGCGAATCTGTTGTAGGTTGTATCTCTTCAGTTTGATGGATAATATAAAAGGAAGGACAGCCTGTTTCTCCATGGACGTAGCCCAAACTGGGTGAACCATGTATGTCTGTGTCTCTCTTGTTTTATGTGTTTTCTATGTTTATCTTTCTGCAATATTTTATGTGTTCCATTGTTCTATAACATATAATTTTCTAACATAAATAGAGTATGCGGCTGAAATTTGAAGAGACTTGTGACACTTTAGCACTTGGCTAGTCTTGTGTCCCTCTTCTTTGTGCTTGGTTATAACTTTTAGCTGATGAAGTCTTGATGAAAAATACAAACCATCTACAAGGGAAGTTTTGGTCCAACCATGAACCTATGTCCACACTGGGAATCCCCATGCATGTACTCAGCCTTCTACTCTATATTTTCAAGCTCATACAACTAGTAGAAATGGAGAAGGGGAAAATTTAAATGAGAAAATCTATGTCAAAGGTCTTACATGCTTCTCTGAAGGAACAACCTCTTCTACTCTCAATAAGTCAAGATCCCTCTTCTGCCCCAAAAATAAATAAGTGCATATGCACATTCCTCTTGAAAAACACAAAGGCAAAAAAAGAGAAAGGCTTCCTGTGCAGAGAGGTGAAGCATGCAACTCCACTGTGTTACCAAGATCACTAGTATTCGAGCAATGTGTGTGTTCCTGGATGACTCCTTTAGGGTAATTTCTAGGCTTATTGGTAGCAAAGCAACAATAGGGATGAAAACTTATACTTTGAAAATATTCAACTCGTGAGCTAAACTACCCTTCCCAAATTCGAAACACTGCGATCAAGCTGAACTTTTGATTGTGTTTGACTGATTTGGAAAAAGGTGAACCATGTATGTCCATGGGGTAAATGGGGAAGCCGAAGTAACCCCTACATCGATTCAGTACTCCCCAAAATACCAAGGCCCTATGCTATCATTGAACCAAAAAAAAGAAGTTGGAGTTATACTACTGTGTCACCAAGTGTTATAGCGGCTATAACCACCCTCTAAAATTTTGGCCTGCACCCAAATTTAGAGCCTCCCTTGAGAATTTCACTTGATGGTTGCATACACTCAGGTTCACTCTGTGAGCTTGTGTGAGGCTTCATACCCACCTTTCTTGTTCATTCCACCCAATATTTTGCATGTTGATGTCAATGTCTTGCTTGCGACCATGTTTCGGTCATGCTTAGGGTCTTCACTTCGTGTGTACATCTTATGTTCGCTATGAAAACATTTGTCGCACTCATAGACAGAGTCACATACACTATTGCACAAGAATCATCATGGTCAATCAACGATCAATCACGAGTGTCGCACTTGTCGCTTACACCGTTGGTCAATCATGTTGAACATGTGTGTCTAGTTGGTTTGAGTCATATCATTGTCAATTCATGAGGGTGTGTGTTGTAAGATCACATTTTCATCTTTCACTCATTCACACACTTAGTCATTTTTGTGAATTTTTGACGAACAAACTCCCCTCTAACAACTGGACCATCACCCCACCATCGACTCGCTGAATTTTTTATGAACAAACTCCCCTATAACAATTGGACCATCACCCCACCATCGAATTGATCAACTGTCACCCAAAACACATAGAAGCACCAAGCAAGTCATTTCAATTTGTGCTTCCCACAAGAAATTCAATCAACCTTCATGCTAGCCACTTGGAGAGTCAGACCCAGTAGCCAACCCGGGACTGACTTCCCTAAAAAAAATTGCATAGAGGCTATGGACCTTGCCCACTCTACTGACTGATGAAATTATGCAGACCGGTCGAATAATCACCCAGTTCCCATCCCTATCTCCTTAGAAAATTATGCAGTTTTTCCAGTGAGGCCTCCTGAAAGTCGACCGACAGGTCATCAAAAAGATTACGTAGTTTTCATGAGCAGGCCCTCTACTGCCCAACAGTCCGCTCAGCTTAGAAATTTCATAGAGATGATTAGTAGGTCAGCCTCCCAGTCTCAGTGTAGTTTCCCTCGCTAGTAGCTCCTAGCAGCAGATTGTTAGTTCCCTCAAGGAATTTTTTAGTTTCTATTGCCAAGCTCCCAGTAGCTGACTTCATTTTCCCCTTGGGAATTGCACAGTTTATACTACTAGTTCCCTCTAGGAATTGTGTAGTTTTGGATTGTAGGCTCCCTGCCAGTGCCTCCAAAAAACTGTGCAATTTCTGCCTACTCATCCTCCATGCAACCCAACCTATTCCCCCAGAAAATTCCACAAATTTTTATGTAAAGCCCTTGTTGCCTGCTCGATTCGGAAAATGCAGAGATTTTGTCTTCCTTGATTTCCTACAACCTGGATTGTCCCTCCCAAAATTTGTGCAGTTTTTCCTTCTAGCCGAGCCAGACCTCGCAGATAGTCACTGTGGACTTGGATTTCCCATCTTCATCACCCAGTGACTCTTGCACAATTTTAATCAGCAGTTCTCATAGCCATCATCCCACCTCGCAACCTTGCTGCCTGTCCTAGCCATCTATGTCCGAAATTATCATGTGTCATGGTAGACTAGGAGGCTTTTTGAGTTGATGTTGCCTTGTCATGAGTGACTACAAGTATGGATACACCAACAAACATGGAGTGATGATGAATGGGATGAACAAAGGGAGAACATGTAGAAGGACATGTTCACTAAGGGATGAATTAACGATTCATGTGAGGAGATGTGCTCACAAACGAATGATCATGCAAAGATGTGTTCATGGATAGATAGATGAGAAAACATGTAAAATGTGCTCACAGATGGAAGAACGAACAAAAATGCACCTTTCGTAAAGAAATGGGCCTATTAAGCTTTCCAACATACAAGGAAGGGGCAACTTTCCAAAGAAACATCAAGCAAACCAATGACCATCGTAGACTCCACACGCTTTGCCATTCGGAGGTGAAGCTTTGACGCACCATGAAGACATCCATCACCCACTAGCATTGTAGCTCGACATGCACTCTAGCAATAGCACAAATGTACCAGCACTGTCTTGTTGAGTCATTTCATGAGTCATGTTGTCCACATATCCAATGTGGGCCATGCTGTCAAATCAATATAATGTAATGTGGAAGCCTAAGAGGCCCACTTGTTGCACAAAGATTATGTAAAGTCAAAAATTCATGGAAGTCAAATAGCCACAAGGGTCAGTCTCACCCTTGGCTATAAATACCCCCTCATTTGTACATCCAAGGGACTTTTCAGCTCAGCTCCTCCCACATAGCCAAGAGATTCTGTAATAATTTCTTTGAGGAGTAAGTAGTGGCTCCAATGCCCCATGCATGGGGTTAGTGATGTATGGTGTAATGATGTGTCTTAGAACTTTCACTTAATTCAGAAGCTTACTAATAGGACAACATGTTTTCACACATGTACTGTAACTGTTGTAAGACTAATCTTGAACACTTGTAATTCATGTTCCTTTAACTTGTGTTGAACACTTGAACTTATTTCATTTGTTGTAATGCATAATATGTTAATGAAAATGTGTTGTATATGTTGTTATGGTTGTCTCATCTATGGTGGCTATCTCCTCGGACATCAGACAAACCATTCACATAAAACTTGTTGTAATGACCGTTGCACTCATGTGGACTACTCCGTTGAGTGTTATATGTGTTATCTTCCCTTGCGTGTTGTGACTTCCGCATTCGTGTGGACATTTCCATCAGAAGATGTGCACATCCTGTTATGTTGTGTGTTCCTAGCAGAGTTGGAACTTCTCCCAAACAACTTGTGACTCACTCCCACCCTCTCCCTCTATGGTGAAATAACCACTAACATAAGAGACACTTACAATCACCAAGCATGTGAAACTCGCTTCTCACAAGACAAAGCAAACCACTCTCCTATTCTAACAAGAAAGAGTTGAGGCAAATCTTTAAGATAATGGCAACCAAGCCATCGTACGGGATGGGACTCCCATACCAAATAGTGTCAGGTCTAGTTGGGACTTCATATCGGGGATATTTCCTAATGTTGGCGGGTCTAGCACCATGAACAAAACCCTAAGTACACCCTAAAGTGCATTATAGTTGATTAGGTAGGGTATCTTGTGAATACCTTGTCCATCCATTCTACCCATCTCCGCCACATACACCTACACCTTCACCTCCACCTCCACCATTCAATATGGAAAACTCCATGAAGATTTCAATTTTTAAAGGGGTAGGAAGAAAAGAACCTAGACAATTATGGTTTATTGTAGGTTTTGTGTGGACAACCCAACAAATTACAGATGATAACATCAAGAAAGCACAAGCAGTCATGACCTTACAAGACCGAGAATTAACATCGTATATCAAATACTGCTTCGCGTGAGATTGCAGTGTGCGATACGCAGGTTGTTGCCGAAAGGGATAGCAGTTAGGTTTTTTTTTGGTTGGCGCAAATAACTCTAAATTGAGGTCAGGCCCCCTTAAGCCTGAGTATAGCCAGAAGCTTATCCTTGAAAAAATGTTTGTGCCAGCAAGTTTCAAAGCCACTGTCTCTCAAGCAAAGACCCTTGAAGTTGTGTCAATGAAGGCTACACCATCCATGCTTACGGTGCCAAGGTCACCTAGACTGAAGAAATCAGATACTGAGGAGAAATAGAAAAAACCATAACCTTTCTTGGTTTGGTAGTCACCAATGAAGACACTGAAGGTTCAACAAAAAGAAAGGAAGGACAAGGCAAAGCAGCCAAAGGAACTAGTAGATTTGGAAGCAAAAGAACTCTATGATGGCTTTGAGGAACTGGATATTGATTAGGGCGACCCTATCACAAGGCTCCCGATGTATATCCCTCCATGGAAATGGAAAGAAAATATAACAAAGGACCCAAATTCATGAAAATTGATGGTCATTATGCGACTATTACTGCAAGAAGTAGTTTTTGAAGGCACGCTCTTAGAGCGTATCCCAGTGTTAAAATTGGAGGATTGGTATCTCACTGACCAGGATGAACTCCATCACTCGACCACTAATAAATATATGCCCAAGATTTATTATGAAGAAATTGGGGTCACAAGGTTGGAACCAACGAAATGGGTAAAAGGCATTGCACAGGCTGGATTGTTGCATATGTTGTGTGTGCCAGACTTCCACGGGTCAGTTATCAATATTGTCTATGTGTGGCAGTTGCTCGCGCTAGTGCATGATGAGCTTTTGTAGTTAGGTGAACCCCTCCCCATAACAAATATGTTGATCCATTGAATTATGAAGCTACCCTACAAAGGGGTGGACCCTTCTAAGGAGTTTGGAGGTAAGAGAAAAGAGAAGGAGGTTATGGATAGAATGAAAAATAAGTTTGGGTTCGTCATGAAGTTGCGCATGTACTCCATCCACTCAATTAACGACAAAAAAGTGTGGTTTTCCACTAAGATTTTGGATGGGAAAATCATGAGAAAATGTTGTGCAGATGAGGTTCTGATGCTTGTAATTTCACTGGCCGCGTAGTGCACAAAGCGGGTATCGTACAACTAGGTGCAGTATCTTTGCAAGGAATTCCTAGTAAACTTCTGCGAAGCATAGGAGGAGAGCAAGGAATTTCACTATGACTAGCTCCTATTACTAATTGTACTAGTCGCATGGTGACTATCAGAGGATAGTAAATTCCCTCCGCAAGAAGAAGATTTACCAGAGGCAACGAATTTCACTTCACTATGGGCAATGAAGTATCCTGAGAGGATCATGGAGTCCAAATTTTTCTAGATATTGGTTGAGATGGACCTCTGTACAATGATAAGTCAGTGGCAGAGGTTGTATCCAAACTTGTTTGATAAGTTGAGGGCCTTCGTGGAATTTAAGGCTAACTTTCACAATGTATCCATCTGCACAAGGGGGGGCCCTAAGAAGCCCTAGCACAAGTTACCATACTTAGCTACAAAGGCTGATGTGCAGGAAATCATGGGACTATGGCTAGCTGAGTGGTGGAAGCCCACATACCTTGGTGCAGGAACCAGTAAAGGAGGAGAGAGCTCCTCTGTGCAGAAAACAACTGAGCAAAAGAAGAAAGAAGCAGAGCAAGTGATAATAGGAAAGAAGGTTACTTAAAATAAGAAATACATTGCTGCTAAGGTAGCTGGTGAAAGAGTGTGTGCTGAGAAAGAGAATGCTGAGAAAGAGCACACTGAAAAAGCAGACATAGTGGAATTTGAAGCATCAGCTTCCCAACATATTGAAGAGCAGGAGATGTATGAGCAGGAAGGAAGCAAGGGTGACACATAGAGCAATCCCTTTAGGATTTCGAAGTGGAAGAAGGAGAAAACTACTAGACGAAGGAAAAAGTACAAATCAGACAAGAAAGTGTGCATTGACCGAATGGTCCTCACAGAAGGGGACCTTGATGAAATTGGGGATAAGGTTAGAGACACAATGACAGAATTGTGGACTTAATTTGAGAAGTAGTACATGCAAACACTGGGGAGCATCCAAAAGGATTTGTATGAATTAAAGAATTAGACAGGCATAATTCAGGCAAGTGTTGGACAAGAGAGCAGGGTTCAAGTAAGCTTGTAACAAGCAAGTGAGAGTGCCATGGAACCAGAACATAATTTGGATGTTAGAGTCATTTCCTTGCCAGAAGGAAAATTACACTAGCATTCAAAGGAAGACAGTGCCCAACTTGGAAAGATCAAAGGATTGGGTATGAATTTAGTTGTGCTGGTACTTCAGAACCTCCACATGCATCATCAAGAGACCTCAGATGAGCTTTGGATCAGAGAAGAATCCACACTATCAGTGATAAGCGAAGTGAAAAAGAAAAATGAGAAGATATTCTCCGAGAAGGTTCATGATATTAAGGGAAAATAAGAGCTCGAAGCACAAAGCCAGAGCCTAGAAGCAACCATCACACAAGCATGTAACTCAGTACCAAAGCTACACATTCCAGAGGATGCAGCCATGTGAGCAAAGGTTCCAAAATTGGCTGCTACAATGTGATAGTCCAAAGAAGAATTAGGTTGAGTTACTTCTGATTTTCAGATGAAGATATCAAAATTAAAATTAAAGTTGCAGCCGACTACCTCGCTAGAAGTTAGGAAGCAGTGTGGCACAACCATTAGGGAACATATGGATACCTTGGATAATGCAATAGCAAGCTCTAATTCTATCTTTGAACATGCAATGTAGTTATGGACAACTTTGCAGGAGGACTCTAACTTATAGAGATTGGATACAGAGGTCAAGGAGGAACAACAAAAGGTTAATGAGATCAACGTGACTGCGCGCACTTTGGTGCTAATCCATCACTTTGTGCGCTTATAGGAAATGAAGGGACTACAAGCACAGGTTAAGAAGTTGCAGTGCAAGGAACATTTTTTGAAGGCTTGTCTTCAACCATGGACAGAGGAAGCAAGCCATGTTACTTCAGCTATCCAAGAGAAGCTTAAGACATTGCAGTAGATACAGAGGACCATGTGCCTTACGATGGAGGGGCCAACTATAGAGAAGTTGGATGGAGAAGTAAAGCATACCGTAGTACAAAGAATAGCGGACCTTCATGTACTAAAGATGGAGTTCAGCGAACTCCACCACAAAGTGGAGAAGCTAGCAAAGTGACCCAAGAGTCACCATATTTCTGTTGGGGGCCTGTTGGGATAAGGTCCTTAGGGTCAATTTTTGACAGTTTTGTAATAGTTTTGTAGAAGAATGTAAAGTCACTGCAAAATGAGGAAGTGGAGCATGAAGCTAAGTAAGAGTCAAAGGGGCATTAATCCCTTGTTTGGGTTGGTGATAGGTTGGTTTTGAGACTCACCCATGGGTCGCGGGCCATGATATTGTAATAAAAAGGCTATATATAGTTGAGTCTTAGTGAGTCTTAGAAGATAACTTTTGAGATATAATCATTGTAAGGGCAAGGCGCTAAGGCAGGAAAGTATGTTCCTGTACTTAGGTGAAAGGGGAAGGCTCCTGTGGCTAAGCACGCAGAGACCTTGGTAAGTCCACAGCTGAGTGCATAGGCCCCTGTAGCTAGGTACGCAGGGCGAAAAGAGTTTGTAATTGAATGCTAAATATAATAAAAACTATTTTGGATCGAATCTATTGCATTTATGTCTTGTTTCTTATCTTTGTTTAAGTTTATGAATCTTCACTCAATGATCTGTATCCATGAATTAAAGTGTATTTTCTATGCGAGACTGTGGGAACTATAATATTTATGCATGGTAAAATTAATTAAATACCTTCGTGAAGTAATAGATAAATATATTGTAATTAACTATTTGGAAAGGGGTAGATCTGTGTGAAGGCAGATCTAGGGATACGCTTTGTTGCACGAAAGTAGTGAATATGCACCTATTATGCAAGTTAAGTGAATCATGTACCTTCACGGTGATCTGAAGGTCGTTTAAATAGAGTTACAGAAGTTGATAGTCATAAGGAATAGATCTGAGTGAAGGAAGATCTAAGCTATAGATCCTCAAGAAGACCATCACAGAGGCCTCTAGATGCAAAAACATGGTTCTAGCAACCCCTAATACTACTTTGGGTGAGACTACAGCCTACACTACATAGGTGGTTGATCTGAAAATGGGGCTCTTAGGATTCTTATCTAACTTACAAGAACTTCTCCCACTTCCAAAGCTTTAAATTTCCCCAAGTCTTAATGATTAACCAATGCAGAATTAAGAAATTCTTGAAAGTAAGGTGTATGTTGGCATGTGTTTTTAACCGTTTATGTGCTTTTAAAATTTAGTTTTTCATGTTGATATGTAAATACATATGATAATAGACAAATGCAGAAATAAACAAACACATAAGACAACAATTTAATACGGAGTTCACCAAAAACAATTGGGCTACGTCTCCTTGAGGTCTAGTCAACTCAACTAGGCTACCTGGGATTATGGCAACAATTCTTTTACAAGTTCCCCACTCAACACCAATGTTTTACACAAGAACATTGGGCTCATAACACCATCTTATCCCTTGGATCTTGGAGCTCTTCGGCTTTTTGGCTCTGGCTCTTGGCTTTGGCTTCGGCTCTTGTTCTAGCTCTTGGCTCTGACTCTAGCTCTGGCTCTTTGGCTCGGGCTCTATTTTTGGCTCTCAACTCTCGCTTTTGGTGCTCACACTGGCTCTTAGCTTTGGCTGTGGCTCGTGGCTCTTTGCTCTGGCTCTCTAAGTTCTTTCTCTCAGCCTTTTCATGCCTTGATGAGTTGCTTGACCTCCAAGCAACTCCAACAACAATAACCTGCTATCAATTGAGCTCTCTAGCTTTTCACTTGACCTCCAAGTGACTCCAAAGACTCTATGTGCATTCAGCATTTGCTCACTGTTCGCTCTTTTTTTTCTCCCATCAGTTTGTGGCTTTAAGCCATTTGCTTCCTGACTATTCGTTTCCACTTTCAGTGCCCTCATTCCCTGCATCTGTCAGTTTGAATCCCTTCTTTCGGCTATTACAGTCACTGCATCACACCTCACAGACAAGTGGCCACCTATTCTATAATGGATGAGTGTGTCAGGTTCAATGGAAACACTCGATCATTTGAAACGGCTGTTATTTCCATTTACTCCAATAATTCCGTCGAAACAAGAATCTCTGCCAACTCATCGTCCATGTCAAACTTCAAAATCCCATACAATCTACTTTATAACTTTGTCAAATCTTGTCATCCATCGGGTTAATTCTCTATCATTGATCTAGAGCCTCCAGATTCTATGGTCTCCGTCTATATCGCGTGGGTAAGTTTCTTGACTATTACTCACACGACATAAGTGGTTTTCTTTCTCATCTGCTAGACACGTGTCACCCGGTGTGTGGCATCACACTAAACTCAGCCAAACCCACTTACCACTCAAAGTGCACATGATATCCTGCTAGTTTTGGGCACGCGACCCACCTTCTCACAGAATCAGCAATTTCCATGCGGTTTCATGCTTTTCATTGTGACTGAGCACTTGGGGCTTTTCCTTCACTGAGAGGGATGCTCTATGATACACGATTAGTGCTTTAGTACAAACTGCCTCTGTTTGGATTTGACCTCTCGTTTGCCAATTTGTGCCAGCGCATGGACACCATGAGCCAATGGTCTACATGCTTTGACCAATGGTCCTTGTTGTTCCGTGATGACCACAAATTGCCATTTTTCAGAGGTTATTTCTGATAAGCTCATCATCCATAGCACTTTGAAAGTTTAGTATGAGTTTTAGATAGTTCAGGAAATTGTAAGAGTGTTTGAGGATCCAATTCAGATCATGCCTTCCCAATAAAAGAATATTTGGTCCACCAAAAGACTGATATATTGATCTGAGCAGTAAATGAGAGGAATAACACCCTCTTCTTTCAGCCTCCCTACACTTGCCTTTACATAGTGCCTCTGAACCACAATATCTAACCAATTCCCTTCTTGGATGGATTGGTCGTCTTGGGAAGAACCATTTTCCTCCTTGACTTCATGCAAAACTTCTGTTGTGAAGTTTACAGAAGGTAGTTTGAACTTCTTTGCCTTAATCCTTGATCTAATATGGCTCAAATGAATGTGAAGTACATCTGCTCCACAAAAATTTCATTTGTACTTGTTAGCTCTGCTATGCAGCACTGACCTTCTAAGATCATGGAGAAGTTCTAGTCTCTGTGATGGTGTCTTCAAAAGGGCCCCTCATGGGTAATTTTCCCTTTTCCTTCTACCCTACTCATCCCCCACCATCTCTGTTTTCCTATTTGTCTCCTAAATCCAACATAGTAACTCCTTTGACCTTAGCCCCAGGCATAAAACCTCAAATAAACCATAAAACCCTACCATATGTCCTCGCGCGCTCAATAAACTCATCACACCTCATCTCCACTATTGATCACCCTAGCCAATCCAATGGCTCCCGTAGCCTCCGATAAAGCGACCCACTCAACCATTCCCCACCATCAAATTAACTCCACCAAGACCTGATGGTGTTCTTCATCTCTTGATGTTTAGCTCTAGATAACTGTCATCTTATCTCTATGTTAAAATCTTGTATGCATCATTGAATAGGTTGCCCAAGTTTCTTTCTATCTAATGCAGGAGAGCTATCATCCTGTCTTTGCATTAGTAGATTATATTTGTAGGTTTCTTTACTAGTTTCAACCATCCATCACATGGTCTTGTGCTTTTGCTGGTATGGTTAGTATTCTCCATATTCACCTAATCTCTAAACTGTGAGCATTGGTGGTCTAAGGCCTTGTAGTCTGAGGGTGTTCACGCATGTCTAGAGTGAAACAAAGTAGAAGTGGTTATCTAGCTTGAACCAAACCATCATTTCTTCCATTAAACTTGCAACAATAGTTGAATTTATATGTTACCAGGCATCTCCGAGCTACAACCTAGGAGAGTTTCTTGGAATCCTAACATAATTGGCGCCATTGTCTGGGAGAGGAGATTGAAGCTCAGCTTCCTTGGGAGAATGACACAGATCTAGCTTTGATGATAGGCAAAGTCTGGACACATTTTTGGTTGTAATCATCTATCTAGTGACTCTATTGGAGGACCAACCTTTTGGCGACTCCACATCATAGTTCTGGCTCAATTTGTGAGGCACACTCAGAGAAATCCTTAGAAATCACCAGTTGACCCAGTGCCTGACCTTGGAAGATTGTTAAGCAAAGCAAGATATCATGAAAAGGAGCATTAGGATCAGGTAAGCCTAAACAATCTTATGTATCTCTACAAGAAAGGCTTGTAAATAAGCATGTTCATGTTGAAAATATAGAGCCTAGCATTACCAGTGAAGAAATACTCTCAGAGATTTAGGATGCTCCTTGTTCAATAATTTCCCCTTTGGATTTCAATCCAAAGAAAACCTCCCTTCCATTCCATCATTCTCATTCATCCCTGTCAGTCATTTCTCAACTCCCTACCTTTCAAACTGCCAGTATCCTTCCATCTACCCCAGACATGGTAGGCCCACAAGCACCCACCAAAATGGAAACTGTTGGGTATGGACCCCTGGTCCTACATGTTCCTTTAAATGCCATGCCTACAGGAGAATATCAGAAATACATTCCTAAGTTCATTGGTACAGCGGGAGTAATAGTTGAAGAACACCTTGAGACTTTTTATAGCTATGCTGATAACCTAGATATCAGTGAGGATGATGTGTGGATGAGAGTATTTGTCCAAAGCCTTGATGGAGAGGCTAGAAAGTGGTTTAGAGAACTGACCCCTAGGTCTATAGCGGACATTGAAGCATTAGATGATGTGTTTTTAAAGCATTGGGGAGATAAGAAAGACCTGCTATACTACCATACTAAGTTTGGCAACCTCAAAAGGGAAAATGGGGAGTCATTATCTGACTTTAATAAAAGATTCAATCGTATGTCTAGCAAGATACTAGCTGAAGTAAAGCCTACCCCCACCTCTACAAAACACACCTATGCCAATGCCTTTGATTCTGATTTCTACCTGCTGTTAAGAGAAAGGAGATGTGCTACTCTAGCTGAAATGCAAGATGCAGCCTTGGAGGTGGAATCCAATATCATGGCTGCAGAAAAACTCAAAGTTCATGCTAATAGAAGGAGGCAGAGAGGTGAGGCTTCTTCTTATTCTTCATATTCAAAACCTAAAATAGACAAAATGACTAAAATGATTGAGTCACTAGCTACTGAAATATCCAAGCTGAAGGTTGAGCAGAGTTCTGAGAAAGCAAGGCTTCCTAATACATTTGCTCCTAGAAACCCAAATCCTTTCAGAAGAGCAAATGAACAATTGCAGATCATTCAGAGGAGCAAAGAGACCAGTGAAGAGCAAAGGGTTAAGGCTCCTTTCTAGAACGTAGTCATGGAGGAGGAACAATTTGATGAAGAGGATGAGATTCACTGCATGGAAGACAAGGGTAGCACTGCCTTTTTGACATTAGTCACCTACGAAGAGTCATTACTTAGGGACCAGTCCAGTTAAGAGTGTGACAGAGAAGCCGTTCTACAAACTAAGGACCAACAGAGATATAATTTGAGGTCAAAAATGAGTAATGTCAAAGAGAATCCTACCCAAAGAGCTGATGTCCCCACAGAGCAGTAGATCAGCAAACAGAAAAGACCAGAAACTGATCCCATAATCCTCAAAGCACCAGCCCCAGAGGTAATATGCCCTAACAAGCTCCCTTCCCCTTTCAGTTTTGAATCAAAAGTCTAGAAGTTGAAAATATCTATACCTCTTGTAGAACTTGTAAAGAGTGAGGCCTTTAGGAAGCCCATCCTTGATGCCCTTGAGCTAAAGGCCACAGAAGCCTCAAATGACTATGTGAATTTACAAGATGAAAAACCTGTAGTTGTGCTTAGCCCTATGACCAAACCTACTGATAACAATTCCCCATCATTTTATGTCTCTCTGACCATTCATGACAAAACCATCCACAACTGTCTACTGGACACAGGTGCCATCCATAATATGATGCTCAAAGCTGTCATGGAAGAGTTAGGCCTTGATATTACCATACCTTATCATGATTTATTCTCCTTTGATTCAAGGAAGGTGAAATGTCTGGGGTTGATCAAAGATTTAGCTATCACCCTAATTCAGCTGCCCATGAAAAGCATGATGATGGATATTATGGTAGCAAATGTGCCTTGTAAGTTTGGTATGCTGCTTTCCAGAGGATGGATTAAGAGATTAGGAGGGACATTACAAAATGACCTATCTTATGCCATTGTCCCAGTTTTTGGAGGAGAGAGCAGAAGACTATACAGGGAGGCCCAACTGGCCTATATCATCAGTGATGAGAAGAACCCCACTAATCATCCCATTTACGCTATGGACACTAATTTTGGAGCATGTATTCTCCAAATTAAAGAATCCTAGAACGCCTTGGTGCAACTCAAGAAATTAGTAGGCTAGGCCATGAAAGAGAAAGGGACACAAGTTTGGGATATGTTCTTTGATGGAGCATGTTCAAAGGAAAATGCAGGAGCAGGAGTGGTGCTGGTATCTCCAAAGCAAGAAAGCACACATATGTCTTTCAAACTGACTTCAAAGATAGAAGGATCAAGCACATAAGGGTATTTGGAGATGCTAATCTTATCATTCAGCAAGTGAAAAAGATGTTCCAAGCAAGGCACCCAAGGCTGAAAGCATATAGAGATGAGGTATGGAGACTCAAAGATACTTTTGACAGTTTTTGTCATGTACCTTCTAGATTTCGTATGGTCCCAACCAACGAGTCTGGATTTTCCTGGGGAAGTCCTAAAACCTGGAGTCGTACAAAAGAGCCCAGTCATCTTCGTGGAAGACTTTATTTTTAATGAGAGCATCATGCCATTTAGCTCGTTGCTGCTGGATCAAGGTAGTGTTTTGAAGTGCAGAAAGCCTAATTTCGTCTAGCTCATTGATTTGCTGTAATCGATTAATCTGTGCCTCGGTTAGATCTAAGCCAACTTCCTGTGTTGTTCGTAATGTTTGGATTTCAAATTCTATGGGGAGAATGGGTTGTTTTCCAAACATTAATTGATAAGGCGAGTAACCAGTGGTACTTCTCCATGTTGTTCTGTAAGCCCACAATGCTTCAGGTAGTCTGGCAACCCAATCATGTCTATGTGATGCAATGGTTTTCGTTAGGATTTCTTCTATTATTTTATTGTTGCTTTCTACATGCCCATTTGCCTATGGGTGGTATGGAGTAGTGATTTTATGCTGGACATGATAGTTGTTGAGTGTTGTAGCTATTCTGTTCCCAGCAAACTATGGTCCACCGCCTGTAATTATCTCTCTTGGAAGGCCATAACTTACAAATAGATGGAACAGGAACTGTATGACAGAATCCTCTGTAGCTCTTGGCAATGCCTCTGCTTCAACCCACTTGGTGACATATTCTGTTGCCACCAAAATATATGTTTTCTGGTTTGATGATGGGTTAATTGGTCCAACGAAATCAAGAGCCCGTCGCTCGAATGGTTCAATGACTAGCTGTGGTTTCAAAGGCATCTCATCAGACTGACCAGGGCATCCTGATCTCTGGCAACTATCACAAGCTTGGACAAATTTCTTTGCATCTTTGAAAATCGTGGGCCAATAATACCCTGTTTGCAACACTTTATGTCTAGTTCTTCGATCGGAAAAATGTCCGCCACATGGTCTGTCATGGCAGGATTTTAAAATGTCAAAGATTCCATCTTCTCGAACTCATCTCCCGATATGCATGTCTGCCCCTGTGTGGAACAAATAGCCCCCAATCCAAGAAAATCGAGTACTCTACTGAACAATCTGTTTCTGCTCATTAGGGGTTAGATGCTTTGGTAGTTTACCTACTGCTAGGTAATTGGAAACATTAGCATACCAAGGTGTTTGAACAGCCACATCAAACAGATGCTCGTCCTGCAATTGATCTTCAACTGCTGCTGCATCAATTGGCTTTGGCATTCTTGAGAGAAAATCAGCTACAAGGTTTTCTTTTCCAGGTCGATCCTTGATTGTAATATCAAATTCCTGCAATAAAATCAGCCATCTAGTTACTATGCCATTTGTGATAGGCTTGTTTGCTAAATATTTTATGGTAGAATGATCTGTGTACAAGATAACAGGATATCCAGTAATGTAATGTCTGAACTTATTGACAGCATGTATTACAGCTAGAAATTCTTTTTCAGTAATAGTGTAGTTTAATTCAGCAGGGGATAAACTTTTGCTGATATAATAAATTGCATATGGTTTTTTATCCTCTTCCTGCCCAAGGACTACTCCAATGGTTGTATCTAAGGCATCAGATGATATCTGAAATGGAAAATCCCAAATTGGTCCTCAAAGGACTGGGGCTGTGGATACGAGCTTCTTCATATCCTTGAAAGCATGTTCACATTTTTCTGTCCAAAGAAAATCAACGTTACCAGTTAGTGCATACAAAGGTGCAGCAATATGTGAATAGTGTTCTATAAACCTCCTATAATAACCAGAAAATCCAAGAAAATTGTGTACCTCCATTTGAGTGGTAGGAGTGGGAATAAGAAAAATTATTTGGATTTTAGTTGGGTCTACCTAAATGCCAGCTGCTGAAATATAGTGTCCTAGGATAAGTCCTTCAGTCATCATCATATAACATTTTTCATGGCTTAAACAAAGCCTGGTAGAAATGCAGCGTTGTAGGACTTTTTCTAGTGTATCCAATGCTTGATCGAAATCATCTTCGTATGGTGTAAAGTCATCCATGTATACTTCAAGTCCTTCATTTATTAAGTCTGCAAAAATGTTGAGGATAGCCCTTTGGAATGTTGCAGGAGCATTGCATAAGCCAAAAGGTAGAACTTGGTAGGCAAATGTTCCCCAAGGACAAGTAAAAGTAGTTTTGTCTTGGTCTTCAGGGGCAATATGAATCTAATTGTATCCACTGAATCCATCCAGGAAAGAAAAGAATTTATGTCCTGCCAAAGTGTATAATACTTGGTCTATGAATGGGAGAGGGAAGTGGTCTTTTTATGTTGCTTTATTTAGCTCTTTGTAGTCCACACAGATTCTCCATTTCCCATTCTTTTTTGGTACCACTAGAAGCGGAGAGACCCATTTACTATCAGAGATAGGATAAATGAAATTGACATCTAAAATTTTTTGAAGTTCAGCTTTTACCACATCTTTTAGATGAGGATTTAGTCTCCTCTGAGGCTGTCGAACAGGTCTCGCATCTTTCTCTATGTAAATGTGGTGTGTACATAACTGGGGGTCAATTCCTTTCATATCAGGGTAGTCCCATGCAAATTATTCTTTATATTTCCTTAACACATGGATGAGCTTCATTTCTTGTTCGGATGTGAGGTTGGCATTAATGTTTAAGGTTTTTCCCGGTTCAATTGCCACAATTTTACTATTTGCAACAGAGGTAACAGGTATTGTATGATCATGTGTATCTTTAAGAGGATCTTCTTCTAATTCACTATCAAATGCTACTTTTATCATGTGACATTGTGTGTGGAATGTGAGTTCAGTTTGACTAATGAAATTATTAATGGCATCATCTTATGTTTGGTCTTTGAAATCAAGTGCCTCTTGTATAGTTAATGGAGATCTAGTGTTATCAGTAAGGTATGATACAAGGTGCCTATTAGTTTTGACTATTGTGACACTTGGCTGCGCTAGAGGATATAGAACTAAGTTCTTGATATCTATTCCTCTGGTTATGATCATATTTCCTTGCCGACAGCCAATATAGGCATCCCAGTGGCAAGCCAAGGTCTACCTAAAATCAATGGATGTCCATCAAGTCGGGTTTTGGGATTTATTATCAAAAAATTGGTTGGATACTCCCAGGAGTCAACAGAGACCATGACATCATGTAGTGTGCCCTTTGGCTTAACCACAGACTGGTTAGCCAATTCTAGCAAGGTAGAGGTGGGTTCTACAGATGTAATGCCTAGCTTTTGGCAAGCAATGGTTGTTAAGATATTGATTGCAACTCCTAGATCATCTAAGGCATTGGAAAGGGTCTGACCATAAATTTGCACAGTTACTATTGGATTTCTTGGGTCTTCGTATTTAATGGGTGTTTATTTTCCTGATAATAAGTCAGATAGAGTGACGACTACTTGGATCCTTGGATTATTTGTTATATTCCTCCTTGGTTTCTTTATACACAATTCTTTGATAGTTTTTGTGTATATCGGGATGTCTTGAATGGCTTGGAGGAATGGAATTTTTATGTACAAATTTTCTAATTCTCCCAGAATGTCAAAATCAGGATATTGCATAGGTCGAGGTATGACTAATCGTTCTGGGAATGGGAGAGAGGATGTGGTTGCTTGATTATGAGTTTGTTGTTTATTCACATCCTCTTCTTGTGATAGATGTTCTCTGGGTAACTGGTTTTCAACCTAAACTGCCTTATCTCCCTCGGTTTCAATAATACGCCCAAATCTTAACTGAACATCATTACACTCCCTCAGATTGGCTCCTACTTCTAGTGTTTCTATGATTTGGACAGATTGGACTGGTCTGTTATTTGGATTGGGATTGGGTTGGGTTGGGAGTTGTGGTCTCAGATTAGACTGGGGATTTTGTTGTAAGGCTAGCAGTGTAGGTTGAGGGAGTGGAATGGTTCCTGCTGGCTGATGCATTGGTCTCTGCCAGTTTGTCTGCTAGGCTGAACTTTGTGAAGTAGGGGGAGTCCATTGTGGTGGGTATACGTTACTTTGCTAATATGGTGGGGTATAAGGAAGATTTCGCCAACCAGATTGGCTTGCCTGATTTAGCCACGGGGTTAAGGAAGGCAATGACTGTCGTGACCAATTTGGAAACGAGGGTTGAAATTGACTTTGCCACATATTATATTGTTGAGCATTATACTGCAAAGGCTGAAAAAAAGAAGTTAGGTCTAGAAACATACCAGATTGTCACAGCTGCCACTGACGGCGTTGGTTGAGCAAATACACCGATTCTGGCTCTTCTTCTACTTCCTTATATACTATTTTTAATCCAGGAAGTGAGGGACAGCTTTCCGTAAGGTGATATTTTGTCCAGATGTCGCATGTTTGGACTGCATCCAGTGGACACTCCTTATGGCTATGCTTTTTCCTGCATTGGGGACAGAAGATTGCCAAATTTTGTTCCGCCTCCATTTTCTTCTGTTTGGCCTGCATAATATCAAGTTGTGTAGTCAGTGTCCCTAGTATATCAGTTTTAAAATTTTCCAATAAATTTCCAAATTCTACACGCGTTACTCCTTCTGTCGAAATTTGATTATCTCTTACAAACCGATCATGTTCTGCCAGTTTTACTCTTGTGCTACCTCTCGAGCTCTTGATATGTAAATCAATAATGTCAGCAAAATTTTCTTGATAAATATCTCCTTTTCCCATAATGTTTAATGTTTCAATCCATTGTTCCTTCATGACCCTTATTAATGTTGTTTTCAACACATTATCAGGTAAAGGCAGTGATGCATAAGGAGATCTTTGTAGATTATACTGAAAACGTTCCACATACTCCTCTAATGTTTCGTTTGGTCTAGCTATCATCTGGAATATTTCGTCCTTCAGTTCTCTAGACCTGCAATAGTCCTGATATTTTTTTAGAAAAGTTTCTTTCATTTGATCTCAGTTATTTATAACCCCACCACCTAATCCCATAAACCATCTTAAAGCAGCCCCTTTTAGTGTAGAGGGAGATAGTTTCAGTTTCTGAGGGTCGGTGGTGTAACCATATCCCCTACAGAGTACATCAAATTCAAATAAAAAAGCATCCGGGTCTTCTGATGTAAGACCGTGGAATGTAGGGATATGTTGAAGAGGGATTGCTTTCATAGGCGCATCTGCTACAGAATCACTATGGGGTATTGTAATGTAGAGGTTTGGGTGTTTGGCTGGTTTTGAACCATTGGGTCGAATATATGCCAATAACCTTCTGGGATATCTAGGAGGGTATTCCTAGGTTGAGAGGGAATGGCTTTAATAGGAATAGTTTTAATAGCACTTCCTCTATCTGGGATGATGAGAGTGCCTAATGATTGAGTTTTTTCAAAGATGATTTTTGCAGCACTTCCCTTGTCTAGGCTGTTTAATGGCTGAGTTGTCTCAAGAGGAGATCTCGGTTCCTCAGCTTCCCCTGTCTCTCCTCCTCCTTCACAAAGATTACTGAAATTCCCTTCCTGCAATAGTTCTGGAGTAGAATTTTCAATTTCTTGAAAGTCCTGCTCTTCAGTTTGGCTATGCACCTCAGCAAAGGCTACAGATGGTGATCCTGTGGCTTGAAGGGAACTAGTAGGCTATTTAGAAATAACTTTCCTGGATCCTACTGAGGGCTAAGATTCTGCTTTCTTGAAGATTTCGTCTATGAATTTTGGTCAGCCAAGGGTCACCAGCCCCTTAGCTTTTTTTGGCTTGGGTAGAGGTTTTGAATTCTTTTCTGGCTTTTTCGGCTTAGTCATGCACACAAATTAACTACTAGATTCTATCCAAAACAAAACAGCAAAAAATCTACAGGAAAGCGGGCAGAGGAGTAGGGTTGTTACATGCTCCACATGTAGGTTCTTACCTTCCATTTTCAAAACCCAATTCTTCCCTAGTAGGTTCGTACACTACTCTAAAAAAAAGAACAAATGGCTACACTCTTTCCCCGACAACAGTGCCAAAATGTGGAGCTATAAAAAGGGTCTCTTTCACCTCTAATTACTTCACATTAATATTTCAATCTGGGAATGTTTTGTTATTTCAAAGAGTGTCTCAGTCTGAGGCTATCATTTGCCAGAGTAATGCTAGTAGCATAGTGTTTGAAAATACAAGAGCAAACGGGTGCTTGTTTACAGCTAACTACTTCAAAAGATTAAACCACAGATTCAGAAAACTAAGCAATTTATCAGTCAAGGGTTCGGTAGCAATAACCCATCCCTTTGTAAAATGATGGAAAATGAAACTAGAGAACAGATCGTGAATATGGGGGCCGGACAGTAGATGTCAATGCTCACTATAGCCTGAGATCGTTCTTCACACAAAAATAAGAAATGACAAAAAATGAAACGGCAAATAAGAAATGGAACAACAATTAAGAAATAGAACAGTAAACCTAAAATGGAACAGCAAACCTGAAATGGAACAGCAGTTAAGAAATAGAATAGCAACTAATTCTAACAAGTAGTAACACCTTAGTCTATAAGATGAAATGCACTAATCGTAATCTACAAGAATCGAACAGCAATCCTTCACTCTTAAGGGCGGATTGAATAACACACCAACATGGAACAACACTGATTACTGATGAATTATAGAACAACGCTTGAAAACCACATATACACACGACACACTTAAATAGTAATCTGATCCAGTTATCAATCTCAGTTAGAAAGAGTACAAGTGCATTTGAAAATAAAACAACATTGTTTATAAATCCAACAATCGTAAAGAACATAACTTCCAAGATGAATTCTGTAATGTTAATGAACAAGTGCACAACACAAAGGCTCTGTAATTAAATAGCAACAGTATTCTATAAAGACTAGAAATATTATATCAACACCTAAAGGAACAGTGATACGATGCAGAGTCAATACAATAGTTCTGTCTTTAGAAACCTTAATAATTTAAACATAACAGAGCATGTGATGTAAACTTTCAAAACACATCAGATTACCAAATAACGTTGATAAGCAAACCACGCATAAACCAAACGTAATAGTACAGGAGAAAGTGTCCTCCAGGGCCAGGCCCTTAGCCTCCAGGGGTACACCACTTGAAGTTATTCCAGACTCACAGATGAAATAGTAACTAAGCTTGTATTAATGCATAAAGTGAAATTACAATAGATCAGTTCTTAACGAGACTCGATGATCAAATTTTTTATCTTAAAGGAAATTATATAAAACATAACAACATCTCCCCCTCGAGCTAATAGTGCTGCCCCTTTTATAAGGGTGAAGGCGGGGATATCTAAGTGCAGAAAATAGATAAAACAGCGATCCCTCAGGATCAACGATCATGAGGGATTCACCAAATCGTTAGTCCTCAGTCATCTCTTTTCCTTCCCGCGCTGAGCCGATATCTCCACTTCTTTTCCAGGGCTGATTTGTTTTTATTTGCTTTGCCTTGTTTGCATATGGTCTCCCGTCAAAGGGACATCAGTTAACCCGTCCTTGTCCTTTCCTTTGGAACGGAAACTTCTCGTTTTCCCTTCTTCTTGCATAAGGAAATGACAATTTTCAGTGTTTTCGTCTTGCATATTAATCTCACATGTTTTATTATAATTCCCTATCGTTTTCCAAGTTCATGATGCAAAATTTTTGTAAGTTCTAATGAAAAGATGCTGAAATAATTACCAAAAACATACCTTCTTTAGTACTCCGCAGCTTTGTTCAGTTCCTGATAGTTGACACAAATTCGCTACTTACCATTTTTCTTTGGCAATAGCACCAAAGGATAGACCCATTCACTATCAGAGATGGGATAGATGAATCCTGCATCAAGCAATTTCTGCAATTCTTCCTTAACAATATCTTTAAGTGCTGGATTCATCTTCCTTTGAGGCTACCTAACTGGTTTGAAATCTTCCTTGATGTATATATGATGAGTACATACTAAAGGGTGCGCTCCCTTCATCTCCTTATAACTCCAAGTGAAGGCACCTAGATGTTTTTTCAGTAGGCTGCATAGCTCCTTCTCCTGGGAAGTAGATAGGGATGGATTGATTTTCAATGTTCTTTCTGGGTTGAACTCTATATTTTTTACATGAATAGAAGTAGGGTCAGCCACACAGAGATCAGTTGAGGGGTTTTTTTGGGTTTCTCTTACTATGTCTTCTAATGGTGATACATTGGGAGGTGGATTCTAAATCAAATTTTCAATCATATCATCCTCATCTTGTGGTTTCCCCCCATGGCTATTTCTAATGCACAAAGTGGTGCCGAATAAACTTCATCCTCATCCTCCTCCTCCAACCAGAGTGGTAGATCATGTTCTAGTAAGGGTTGGAGGAGGATATAGGGTTAATTGCTTGGACATGTGCGCATTCTTTCTAGTCATGTTCCTAGCTTGACAGCTGATGTAGGCATCGGTTGTAGCCAACCAGGGTCTTCCCAAGATGAGAGGATA
The DNA here is from genome assembly GCA_000404065.3 of Pinus taeda. NCBI lineage: Eukaryota > Viridiplantae > Streptophyta > Pinopsida > Pinales > Pinaceae > Pinus > Pinus taeda. The sequence continues at coordinate 40,830 of APFE031455539.1, forward strand.
CCTAGTGAGCTTAGCCTTTGGCTGGAGAACTAAGAAATTAGCAGGGTACTCCCAAGAATCAATGGAGACCATCACATCTTCCACAATCCCCTTAGGGGTCACTGAGGAGTGGTCTGCTAGCTACAACACTATCGTGGTCTTCCTCAAGGAGCCTTGGATGTTAAGTTTGAGCATTGTGTCCTTTGTAATCACATTAATGGCAACTCCCAGATCAATCAAGGTATGTGGGACCATTGTGCCATTGATGTGGACATCAACTACTGGGCTTCCAAGATCTAGATATTTTGGATAGATTATCTGCCCCAACATCAGGTTGGATAGTTGTCCTATGACAATGGTGGTTGGGGCATCTCTCTTGCGCCTTTCTGGATGCCTAAAGCACTTCTCTTTGATCAACCTATTGTAGATAGGCACATGTTTTATGGCTTGGAGAAGTGGTATCTTCACACATAAGTGTTTAAATTCTCCTAGGAGTTCAGTCTCTTTTGGGGTAGGCTAGATTGTCATTAGTCTCTCAGGAAAGGGTAGATTTGCTTTAGGTTCACTTTCCTCTTTATCTTCCTCAACCTCCCTGGGTGGAGGCTAGCTATCTAGGATAACTTTCCCGAATCGCAAGTTAATTTATTGAATCTCCACAACGTAAGTTGGGCATGATGGTTCCCCACTTTACACTTTTTGAGCCTGTCTATTGTTCGAGTTTGGATTTGGCTGGGTAGACATTTGGGGTTTCCTTGGTAGAGTAGAAGGTAATGATTGTGGTTGGGTAGGTGGTGGAGGTAGAAGAGCGGGAAGAGAGTTGTATTGGGGCCTCCACCCCTGATGAGATGCATTCCACTGAGGTTGTAGCTGAGAATAGGATTGAAATGAATGGATGGTTGGTTGGGCATGATATTGAGATGTGAAGGGCCAAGGATGAGGTGTGGACCACAAAGGATGAGTAGGGGGGCCCAAGAATGTATTCCAGGGACTTGGTTAGGGTTGTAGTATGCCTGAGATGTCCCCAGCATCCCCTGTTGGTATGGTCTAGGTCCATGCAGCCTCCTTTGGTTTATGTAATAGATCTGTTCAGTGACTCCTTCGGCCCCTTGGTATACAGCTTTAAGTCTGGGAAAGGAAGGTCACTTACCTATAGAATGATTTTCTTCAGAGAATGAACAATCCTCTATTGAGTTCAATGGGCGTTCATTCCTAGGATGCCTCCTAGTGCATCTAGGACAAAAGATGGCCAAATCTCTCTCTGCTTCCTCTTATTTTCTTTTGATATGTAAGGTATCCATTTGCATGGTAAGAGTCTACGGCATCTCACTCTTGAATTCTTCCAACATGTTTCCAATTTCCCCTTTAATGGATGAATTGGAGGAATAGGTATTGGCTATGGGTTTACTCCCCCTACCTTTCTTTCTAGTTGCTCTAGAATAGTTTCTAAAAATAGTTTTTATGTCCTCATAGGATAGTCGGTAGATGTCTCCCTTGGCCAATAGATGGAGGGTGTCTAAAATTTCTTCCCAAATTCACCTGAGCAGGAACAACTTTAGAGACACAGGGTCAAGTGTACACCTGACCCTTTTGTAATTGAGATGGAACCTCTCTTCATAGTATTCCAGAGACTCATCAGTTCCCATGGTCATTCAGAAGATTTCTTCTCTAGTATATTTTGAACTACAATAGTCTTGATACTTGTTAAAGGCATGCTACATCTGAGCCTAAGTTGTGATGTTATTGCCAGGTAATCCCATGAACCAGCGCAGTGTTGCATCCTTGAGAGTAGAAGGGAACAATTTCAACTTTTTCTCATCTTCTACATGGTCATAAGTTCGATAGATGACATCAAACTCAAACAAGAAGGTGTCAGGATCTTCTGTAGTCAGACCATGGAAGTGAGGTAGGGCTGAAGGGCTTCTATTCTTCATTTTGGTGTCCCCATTGGTCTCCCAAATGGGGAAGGTACCTTCTATTCTCTCTCCATTTCCCCTAGCATTTTTGTTTTTAGCCATTGGCTCCAAAGGAATGTTTTCTTATTCTTCTTCCTCTATAGGTTCTTCAAACATGTCCGGTTGTTCACCTAAGAGTTCTTCTTCATTGTAGCCACTGAAGAAGAGAGAAGGTTGGCTGTGTGAAGTGGTGGGGGTGTTGGGAAAAAATTTTCCTGAGTTATCTCTATTCCTACAAGGCATTAAAGGAAATCTTTTTGGTTGGTTTTTATTTCTTTTTTCCCCACACTGATAGTACCTATAAAAGCTGAAATTGTTATTGAACAAAACAAATGGAAACTAGCTGAAATGAACTTACTAAATGGAAATTTGCAAAATTGAAAAGGAAAGCAAGGAAATGTAGAACTGAAAGAAAAGAAATGACTAGTCTACTTTTGCTGAAATAATATTTTAGCAGAATGTTGCAATAGGAAATAGAAGAAAGCAGTAATCACAGAATACTCTAACACTTCCCCAACAACAACACCAAAAAGTGGTGAGCACCAGTATTGCAGAAAGAATGCTACAACTCCTGGGCTTCCAACTTTACTTTTATCAACCCGGTAGTTCGTAATAAACTTGAAAGCATCAGTGTTATATGCACAAGTACTAGTTCTCACTGCAGGTTGTCACTTGGTCAGCTGACGCAAGATAACTAGGAGCTCAAGCCAAATTCTATAGATTTTAGAAGAAGATCTATGTGTGATGAAAGGCAAGAAAGAGTACTCTACAGATGCTATTCTAACTACAGAAAGGAGAAAAACTGGAATGTAAAGCAAAACCTAGTAAAGCCTAATTAACAAGTCAATTCTACTTCTGCCAAAAACACTATGAAAACCATTAAAGAAATGCCATTACCTACTCAAGGAAGTAAAAAAGATCTAACCATGCTGTTTCTGGAAGTAAATAAGCAGAAAAACATATTTTTGGATTTTTATGTTCTTTTATGTGAATTTAATCATGCGTCTAATTTATTGTGTGTTAGTGTGGCAGCGAACAGGTGACGTTAGAGGGCCGTTTTGGAGCTTGGGAGGTTGTAGGATGGTGTGGATGGGTCCTAGGATATCTTAGGTGGCCTTCTGGAGGCTTTTCCCACACTCATTCTTCAAAATAAAATCTACAAGAAAAACATAGGAGAACATAGGAAAACTATAGGGGGAAAACAAGAAAACTACAGGAGGCCTACAGGAGGAGGCCGAGAGCAATTTTCACTGTTTTGAGGGTGTGAGAGTGGGTGGAGAGGGTGGATGAAGTTTGGAATGAGGTGTTATGGTGCCTAAGTTCTACCATGAGTCACCAGAAGAGGGAAAGATGATTGGGTTTGCTCAAGGAGAGAGGAAGAAGTTCTATGAAAAATGAAGGAATCTAGGGCAAAATTGAGGTGAGGTTTGGGAGACATATAGGGCATGGATCAGATGGAAGGTGTGATTGATGGTATTTTGGCATACTAATGGAAGAGATTTGCTGCATAGAAGCTGACAGTCAATGAAGAAAATCAAGCAACCAATGAAATGAGTGCATCCTAGGAAAAACAGAGTTTTGCATTAAAATGGCTTAAACTATGATGTATAGAAGGAAATGCTAGGAAATGTTGTAAGAAATGAAAGCATGAAAAAGGAATAATGTAAATCAGGAATTGAACATGATAAAGATGATCTAAAGAAAAGAAAAACTGGACTATCAACCTACTAAAGAGCTGCAAACACTAGAGGTCCTAGGAATGAGGAAAATCTGTGTTTTTGGGGTAGAATGAGAGTCTTTGCCTCAAATCATGGTCGTAGAGGGAGGAAGAGTGGCCAAGGCACTATTTCTAGCCTTTTGAATCTTTTTTAATCACTGCTTAACCTGCTACAAAAATCACAAATGGAAGCAAACTACTAAATCATCAAAAGCAACCTATTCTTAACCATAAGAAAATACATCTAACAACAAACTACTCTACCAACTGAAGTAAAGCATACAAATACAAGTAAAGAGAAACTTGGCTGCTTGGATTAGGCCCTAACCTAAGAGCTTCAGCCCTATGAGGTAACTCAGTGCTAGCTCAAAAAGGATTCCCTCTTCATTATCAAAACAATAGCAAGATTACGTGAAACTGTCACAAAATAATAAGCTCAAAATTTGAGCAAAGTTTACATGAGCAAAAAATATCTGACCCTAGTGAGGCCCTAGGCCTCTATAATTACACATCTGAAGCTATCAATAGCTTCCTTAAAATTAGGGAGGCTTGTCTCCCAAAACTCGAGATAACTCTCAATCATCTTCCACTTACTCGGCTGCCTTCTAGTGCATGATTCGACTGCTTGTACTCCGAGTTGAATGAAGAGGAATTCGAAGTGAGGAGCAATAAATGAGGGTGATTCCCTCCTATAAGTCCTCTCCTATGTCTACTTTGAGTTATTGTTGCAATTTGGCCACTAGATCCTTGACTTTGACCTCAAATCCATCAATAATCTGCATTAAATACATGTTAGACCAAATGGCATAATAACTAACTCAAATCACCTTATAAGCATAAATATACTCAAAAAATCATACAATAAACTAAGAGAATGGTTGATTTGACTAGGTTAGGAGGTAAAATGAGCCCATATAATTACCCATTTATGAGGCTCATCAGCTAGTAGAGAAGAAATCTACAATATAGCATTAGCCCATTTTTCTTTAGTTACCAAAATTCTTCTTAGATGTTGACAAAATCCAAATGGATATGGAAGATTCAAAATTCAGTAATTACTTTTTTATTGATTGATATGATTCTTTCTCATCCTCCAACAGACTCCATGTTACACATAATTTTGTCACTATCCCTCTACTCCCCTTCCACGATCTTGGAGGACCTCTACAGTGAACCCTACATGCTTTCCCATCATGAAGAAACTCATGGTATGTCCTTCTTCATGAGAAAAATAATTCCCCTTTGCATCATTTCCCAAGAATCTTCCTTTACCCCAATTTACAAGACCGGTGCTACTAACCAATTTCCTCCTCACGCCGATTCGAAAATATTAAAACTAGCACTAGTGCAGTGCACTACAGAGTGACCAGGTCCTTTTCTAGTCATATTGATCCTCTTTTGGAATGTTTTTTAAATATGGAGTTGAAGCTTCTAGTTCTAGAAGCTTCGTAATGGAAGTTTGGTAGATGGTTGGGTTGGATGAAGCTGAGGAAGTCAATTTGGGCTCCTTTCCCCTATTAGGATGGAACAAAATCAAGAGATAAGACCTTCTCCCATGATGAGAGGAATCATCTCCCATCCATCCAAGCTATATAAACATCTCTTTTCCCAAGCTAAACTAGTTTTGGAGTGAGTTTGAATTATCAATAAGACATCTATAGCTTGGAGCTTTGTAGTGTATGTTTGAGGGAGAATACAGTGTTTTGGTTTGGTTTGAGACTAGAGGGAAGAGGCATTAAAACTTCCATATTTGGGGCAACTGATGAAGTGCTAGTGGAAGTGTGGGAACCCGGATACGTTGAAGGAGACTAACAACGTCAAGGCATCTATTGTAATCTCTTTCTAATTTATATGAATACAACTATTGATTGATTTCCTAAAGGAAGTGTTATTTTACATATTTATGGCTTAATGTTCTTGGACCTATTAAGTAGGCCGAATACAATTGTATGTTATCACATTTGTTGTTGCTCTTGTTTTCTTGTTTCAGGTATTCGAAGGAACGAAACGAAAAGTAGTTGGAGTGAGCAAGCAGGATCATCACCAACAGAAATAACATTCTAAGAGGTAGGCCCTCTTAATTGATTCGAGCTTAAGGAGATTTTCCATAGATTGTTTGTTTGTGACTAGACCCGCTCTCTCAGGCTAGACGAATTGTTTGTGTCCGCACTAAGAATTTACCTACACCACAAATTGGTGACCATATTGGGGAGCCAATCCTTCTGTTTGATTGATTTTCATTTTATGGTTTTGTGTGAAATTTTCTAGTATCACCATTTCCCTTTAGTGTTCTCTACTTCGCCTAGTTTGCTACTCTGAGCTTGAAATTTACAGTGGAAAGTTTGGTTTTAGCCTTTGAAAATTTTTATTTTTTTCCTTGAATCCTTACTCAGCATGCTTATTTTCTGATAGTCATGTTGATCAGCACAAGTTTCTCAAAAACAATCACACCGACCCCCTTCTGGAGCTTGTTGTCTGTTACGAAATCATGTTGATTCCTGTACGTGAAGATCAGGGTTTTCCCTAGATCATAGCTAGTGTGTCTCGCCCTTTTGATTTCTATCTCTTAACTTGTTTTGACTGTGTTCTCCCTAGCTGGAAAGCTCTTTTATCTCAGTTTATGTGCTTGTTCGATTTGCATTTTCTTCACTTGGCTTCTTGAGTTCTTGGATGGTGTATAACCCTAAGGCATCTAGGTCTTCACCCATTCACTTGTTTGTGTGCTCAGCAAGTCAAGTCGATAGTCAAAGTTGCTCCTTGAATTTCATTTTATTAGTCCTTTTGTTGCTTTTATTTCCACTTAACAAGTTCGAAAAGTTTCATTTGTTGTTTGAGTGTCTCTTTTAGAGCACATATCACATTGCTCATTTTTTTATTGGTTGATTTTTGCGTCAATGGTTTGAGAGGTATTCTCTTTTGTTATTTGCATTTTCTTGTGATTGATTGTATTGGAAATGTTTCATTGAAGTGTGAAGTGTTTGTGAAAGATTCATTCTGTCATTTCATTGAAAATTACATAATTCTAGTTTGTTGAATCAATATGTTACATTAGTTAGCATCATTGAAGACTAGAGTGGCATCGTCATTTGCATTGGAAAAGAAATGAATTCTCTTTACTAGTGAAAGGACTACTTGAAGTGCATTTGATAGAAAACATAGGAATCGGAAATATTTTTTTCATCATTTTGTTTTCAAAAGTAAAATAGTGAAAAGGTCATTTTTCTTTCATAGTGTAGACAATTCATCAAATTGAAAGGGTCTTGTCTCATTTAGCTACATATAGGTGTTTTCCAAGTCACATCGAGAAGGCCTGAAAATTGAGACATAATTTCAAGATAAACTTTAAAATGTATTCAATTAACCTAAGATGCATTTGAAACCTAATGATCACATTTTAGAAGGTCTAGGCTAGAGACATGATCCGACGTCTTTAAACCTAGCAGCTATCGTTTGCTTCGGCACTAGATAATGCCAGTACAGACTTGTGCTCCTCGTATCATCGCGTATATAAAGGGAGACCCCTCTTGGCTGAAATCTTTATCCATAGGAATTCGAGTCTTCTGCCTTGTAAACTTGATACATTGAACACAACATTCGGGGAGATTTCCTACTCATACTTCTCGGTTCGCCGAGAGGTACTCTGCAATTCACAATTACCTGGTAATCCTTTTTGCGTAGATCATCCTGAGTAGTCATTTTGATATTTTGACTCCCTAATTATAAATATCATTCGAGAGTGCTTGTCCTTTTGAGTTCGTTTCAAATCGAAAGTGATAGATTTGCCTTTGCTTCTTTCTCGACTCTTAAAACATGAAAGAGCACCAGTTTGTTTTTGCATCTTAAAAAATTGTTGCCCGCGATATTATAACATTCCTATTAGTATTTTTCTAGACCACATTGCAAGTATACCTTTAAATAAATTTTAGAAGCCTTGAAATCAATCTCTCTTCTGGTTATTTAAGACACAATCATCGTGGTTGAACCAACTGGTTTGCCTAGTTCCTCTTCCTCTCCTCTTTTTGAAAGATTGCCTGAGGAGCCTTTTCCTAAATTGCCGCAATCACTTGAGGACCAAGGTGTTGAGCTTGGAATTGTTCTGAGTATTCAACCTTTGTCATCTCGTCCTCCCCCTTCAGATACTGGGTCACTTTCTAACATTGGCCCAGAATCTCCAAATAATCCTATCCAAACTCTCAAGAGTTCACTGACTTCTGAAGGTCATCTTGGACTGGTTGTTTTCCTCCGAATCCTTTGTTCGATCCTTTTGTGATATCACCTCAATGTTTGTACAATCCGTACGATTAGCTGGGTATTCCTTTGGAATTATCCCCTCGAACATCTTCAGTCATCTGTCGTCGTCTATTTTCACCCATGGAATCAGAAGGTGAAATCCCAATCTCCTCTCTTGGTCACTCAAAGGTTTCCACTCCACACACAGTTAAGGAGAAGGAATATCCTTTCCCTCCTGAAGTTTTCCCTTACACGGGAAGCATTCTGGCTAGTGTTCATCCTAAGTTATCACATAATTACGTGACATTAGCTCAGTTGGTTTCAAGCATGCCTACTACCTCATCAATACCTCACAACCCTATTTGGGCATCTGGTGTTGTGCCTACCACAGGCCCATTCATTCAGAACCTAACCTCCCAATAGACGGTAATTTCTGTAGTTACTTCAATCCCGGTGCAACCTGCCATTCCAAATCCTCTTTTTTTGTCATTCCAATTAACCCGCCTAGTTCAACCAATGATATCGAGTCATGTTGTTGTCAGTTCTTCAATCCCTCCAGTAAGTGGAGAGGCAATGCCACCACCTGGGGGGAAAAGTCTGAATGTGTCTATGATGTATGGTACAACCAATGGGAGTGGTTCACAACCTCACATGGTTGGAATGAACCACCCTCTTCAGGTGTCATTTTAAACCATGTTGGTCCTGCTAGATCAAGCAATGTCCAGTACCAACAGCTAAACCCTGTTGGTCCATCTGGGTCAAGTATCATTCAGTACCAGGAACCTAGTATGGCTCAGGTTCAATACCAACCTCTTTATGTTCCATATGGCTCACAACCGATGGTTAATATGCCCTACATCCCTTAGCATGGACCTTATGTCTAGCCTGGTCCGTCTGCCACGCCTAGTGGGTATGGCTAGATACAATGCAGGAACTTTCAAGGTGTCATTCTGGGAACTGTTCAAATGCCTTTGCAGTAGCAAGAAAAACTCCTCTAGAAATAAGGGAAACCTTCATTGTAGCAAGGGTCATAAATGCAGTAGCAAGGCTAGATGATGCTACAGCAAGGAAAATGGCAACAACTACAAGGGAAACCCTTGCAACTGTTGTAGCAAACCATGCAGCCACAAGTGCAGTATGTGTCGAAATCCTCCTAGCCTATGCCTTCACAAGGTCAACCTCTATAGCTACACGGACAACCTCTACAGCCACAAGGTCATCCCTTGTAGTAACAAGGTCAACCCGGGCAGCAGCAACCCTTATACTCATATCAACAGGGTCAACCCTTGCAAGGGCAAGGCCAGGGTCAAGTCTTGTAGCAGTAGGCGCAAAATCCTTATGTCCAAGGGCAACATGTTCAACCTCCTTTTGTCCAAGGACAGCAAGTCCAGAATCCTTATGTCCAAGGGTAGCAAGAGAAAAATCCTTACGTCCAAGGGAAGTAGGTCCAAAACCATTATGTCTAGGGGTAGTAGGTCCATAACCCTTATGCGCAGGGACATCAAGTGAAAAATCCATATGTCCAAGGCTAGCAGGCTCAACAACCTTTTATGTTTCTTATCAATAGTTTCTGGCCAAACAGTTTCAAGGCTTTCAAGGTCAGAATCCAACCTTCGGGCAAGGTAACCTATAGTGGAGGAAAAATCAAATGGCATATGGACAAAATCCTCCATTATGGGGACAAAATCCTTACCAGCAAGGATGGGCCTCGCCAGTTGGGCCCCTTTATCGACCTCAAATGCCTTTCAATACCCAATTGTCGTTCTTGGCTACACTGGAACTACCAGATGTGTATAGACTCGCGAATGACCCAATTCTTCATTCGCCATACCGGCCTACAATTCCATCCACGATTCCGAGCGATTGTCTAAAGTTTTAAGGAAAATCAAAAGACGATCCACAAGCCCATGTGATGACATATCACCTCTGGTGCTCCTCGAATTCCTACATTGATGATTCCATTCATCTTCAGCTTTTCCAACGAAATCTTACAGGTGCTGCATCCAAATGGCATATCGAGCTACCTCAAAATACCTATCATGACTTTAACACTCTCACCATGGCCTTTCTCACACATTTCCAACTGTTAGTTCGTTATGAAACTAGCACCCATCTGCTAACGTCGCTCAAGAAAGACACTATGACCCACATCTCCAATCACATCCATGAATGGAGACGTAGGAGTCGTCTGATTAAGTTTGAGATTGCTAATCAGTTGTTGATCGAGTGGTTCACCAAATCATTCGTCAACAAAATTGTTGAGGACATTACCATGGGTGGATGCATCACTAAGGAACAAGCCATCGCATGTGCCCAGTATCTAGACCTTGTCTATTCACAATCCGACATGTTATATGATGTGTTACCCAATGCGCTAAAGCCATCATCTAATCTAATGACGTCTAAGTCTCCAGCTACACCTCCTATTGATGGATTAATTGGTTCAATGACTCAGACCCCTGCAAAATATTCTTCCAAACAGAAGTCAGTCTCTAACACTACTCCCAATGATTCCTCCCGTAATTCATCTAGCCCTGGTAAATCTCGGAGGTTAACGCTGTCCAGTCTACTGCAGTGGATAAATCCTATAAAGGTAAGAAGAAAGGCAAAGGCAATGGTAAAGTCGATGTCCCCGAAACAGGGTCCTCCTAAGTCATCTGTTGGTGATGCTTCCCAATGGAAGCCCAAGTATCTGTTGTAGGTTTTAACCCCGTACAGAAATTACCTTCATACGAATTCTAAATCACAGGAAAAATAAAAATGCTAGAGCATAACACATATACACAGAGATTTCCCACTAGATCTCAAAACCGAGACTACCAGCTTGATTTTTCATTATATTCCTTTCAATGTTACAATACATATTTATACATGCCGAAGCATCCAATACC
>APFE031455539.1:56664-81440 GCA_000404065.3 Pinus taeda
CGAAAATCATGCACAAAACCATAGGTGGGTCCGCCTAACCTAACATAGGGTCCAAAACCAAAATTTTCCAGGGCGCTGCCCCAGACCCCATAAAGTGGGGTTACGGGTACCCCTCAAACCCCGTGTTAACTATGTGGAAAGAATATAACACAACTCAACATCCGTGCCTCATCTGTGAGGAGGATCATTATACCAAGGATTCTCCCAGACGATCTAAAGTTAGTAGTTTTCTCAAAGGGACCCCTGTTGTTCTGAAAGATCCCTTTCCGTCCCAATAGACTCAAATGGTAGACCAGCCTCATTCATCTGCTTCCTCAGGTTCACAAGTGTTCATAATGAGTATCCTGATTAACATGTTTACCACGTCAAAATATTATCAAACTCCTACCCTGACAATAGGGAAAGAGAAAGAAGGTACCCCTTCTTCTTCTAACCCATCCAGTTCTGGTCCTCTCCATATAGAGTGACCTAATCCTAATTCTTCCATTCGACCACCTTCTCAAGGTGTGCTACAAAAGTCCTCGTACAATCCCAATGCTCAAGCCACTCAACATTATAACATTGTTGAAGATTTGGCTCAAGCACCATTAGCTATGTCTGATCTCGAGGTCCTTCAAAGTTGTCCTTTTTAGTGGAAATCGTTACTGTCAGCTATTGGGGGTATTGATCTAGCTGACTCTAATCTCATTTGTTTTGACCTAGAAAATCATGTTCCACGTTTACCTCATCAGATTACCTTTCTCATTCAAGTGGTCATAAATGAGAAAACCATTCATAGGACCATCATCGATGAAGGTGCTTCTACCTGCATCATGTCTGTCACTTGTTGGAAGGCAATTGGTTCTCCTACTTTGAACTAGTCCCCTAACACTCTGGAAGCTCTTGACAGATGTGATTCATGACCATTTGGTGTCCTTCCCAACCTTGCCATTACTTTGGAAGGTAAGACAGTACATGTCGAAGTAGAGATTGTTGATGCTAATCTTAAGTACAATATTCTACTCAGACGGAGTTGGACCCATGCCATGCATGATGTAGCCTCCTCCTTTTTCTATGTGATTCTTTTTCCCCATCAAGGGAAGATAGTCACAGTCGACCAATTGTCCTTCTTTTCCTCTTCCTCCTTAGATGGCAATGTTCTGTATGCCAAGAACACCAGTGCTCCTTATGAGAGTGTGGGGGAAGGACTCTTTAATATCCTGCCTTGATGGGCATTTTTTCACTCCCACCTCATCATGTTGCCTCTGCCAATATTATTTCAGTCAAGTCTAATCCTTGGGTCATTCCTTCGTTGAATTGTTGATACATGGGGCGAGGTTATGTCGTTAAGTCCCACCGAAATTGATTACATGGAAATTGTTTTGGCTTCGTCTTCGGTATCCCCTAATCATCCTCTTTCAAGAACATCTCTCGATGCGTATTCTCAATCTTCATGGCTTGGTTCTTCAGAATCTCTCGATCCCTTAACTGAGACTTTTATTTTTGACGAGAGTATCATGGAAGTAATGTCTCTAGAGGAAGTACCCTGGAACAACACTCATAATCATTCCTCGTTCTTGCCTGGCCCGATGATCATGTCTACTTGTCTCGAGGAGTTCTCTTCTCATTTCCTATCCCTACCACTTCAGACATCGATCATGACGCATCAAATGTGGTAGGAAGGGTACATGGCCAAACGATGCCAATTGATATTTCTATCAAGCTTGGTGTCGTTGAAAATGTCCATATTGGTTTAACTTGTTCTCCAGAAGAGATAAAGCTCTACACGCATTTGTTCCAGGATGTTTTTGCATGGTCATATGAAGAAATGCCCGACAATGACCCAAGTATAGTTGTGCACTAGATTCCAACTTATCCTCATGTGAAGTCCATTCGCCAACTGCTTCATCTAGTGCAACCTAAAAAAGTGGTAGCCATTAAGGGTGGAGTTGAAAAACTTTTGAAAGCTAGATTTATTTATCCAATCCCTCTTACAGATTGGGTGTCAAATATCATACTGGTGACAAAGAAATAAGGCACTATTCGCATTTGCATTGATTATCGTGATCTCAATCGTGCCTATCCTAAGGATAATTACCCCACTCCCTTCATTGACTAGATCATTGATGAATGTGTTGGGAGTGAATTATTTTCCTTTATGGATGGTTTTTCTGGTTACAACAAGATAAACATTGTGTAGGTTGACCAAGATAAGACAACCTTTATCTGTCTATGGGGGACATTCACATATAAAAATCTCCCTTTTGGCCTTAAGAATGTTGGGGCCACATTTGAGAGAGTGATTTCTTATCTGTTCCACGACATTCGAAACATTGTTCAACCCTACTTGGATGATCTCCCCGCTCATTCTTGTAAACACCATGATCACCCTAATCATCTCTTGTAAATTTTTCTTCATTGTAGACACTATAAAATTTGGCTAAATCTGCATAAATGTGTCTTCTACATTGAATCTGGACAACTCCTTGGCTTTATCATTTCGAAAGAAGGCATTCGCCTTGATCCTCTTAAAGTTGAGGCCATAGTTAATTTACCCCCTCCATCTTCATTGCATCAACTAGAGAGTTTGCAGGGAAAATAAAATTTCCTCCATCATTTTGTATCGAACTATGTTGAGCTAGCTTCAGGGTTCACCCAGTTGCTCAAGCAAGGAACCCTGTTTGTTTGGGATGAGGCTGCCCAAAAGTATTTCAATGACCAAAAGGCTATCCTCATCAATGCTCCTTTGCTGCATCTCCCAAACTATCATCATGATTACTTCCTTTATCTAGCTGTAGCCTCTAGTACCATCACTATGGTGTTGGTATAGGACGATGACGAAAGCAAAAAACATGCTATTTATTACCTCAGTTGCAACATCCTCGACACCTAAACGTGTTATGCTATTATTGAGAAGTTGGAATTGGCTGTCATACTGATCCAGGTGGATATTGGTGGCCAGCTGCCAATTCCACTTGGACCCCCACCATTCCTTATTTTAGCTTTTCAGTTTCCTTAATTATATCATAGTTTACTATTTTTAGCAGTTTTTCAGGTCCTAAACTTTTGGATCCATTTTGAGGCCCTAAACAATGGTTTTTTGAAATCTACTGCCAATGATTTTCTGTCTAAACTCATCGTTTCCATCATAGTCCTCGGATAGATATTTCCAATGGGTTATCATGTGCACCAAACGGAGATAATATGACCAAGTCACGACCACGGGAAGTTGGCTATCCAACTCACCCCAATAGGGTCCATAAACTCTTGGTGTTACATCTCCTTGAGTTAGGGTTTTGGCTGTTTAGGGTTTGCTCTTATTGTTAAATAATAAAAAGACCCTTGAGTCTCATTGTTAGGTAGTTTAGAGGCATGTAGATGCCACATCTATTCTCAGAGATACACTACCATCACCCTAGCTAGTTTATTTCCATTTCCATTTGTAAGCATATTTCAATATTTTACATTAATGAAGTGAAGTATTATTTCTGCTACATCTCTATGTTTATGGTTATCTCTATAATTTGTTGTGTTCCTGTTTAAATCTGGATTAGTGGTATCAAAGCAGTCTAACTTTTTTTCTCTGCTTTTCTTTGCGTGTCCCCAATGAGGTCAGGATATAAGGAGTTAGGACTTGAATTGGTTGAACCTTTGCAAGACCAGCCTCGAAAATTCTGATGGCCTCCCATGTTGGATGAAAAGAAAGATGAGGGGGCAGGAGATCCTATCAAAATATTTCTCAAAGAAGCCCTCGAGCGACAAAGGAACACGATGATGGACTGCTTTGCCCAGATCCTTCAGCAGCTACCCAGGGGCAACGCATCGGCTTCCAACAACTACTCTGGAAACACCACACCATTTAAGGTACAAGTCAATTTTGAAATCCCCATATTCGAGGGTCAAATAGACATAGATGCCATCGATAAATGGTTAAATCTGCTAGAGGGTTACTTTTATGTTCATGATTTTTCCAGTCAGGAAAAGATTATTTTCACTCTTCTCATAGCAACCCCCCACGTCAAGGATTGGTGGGAAACCTACTGCGAGTAGAAGGATGAAAGTACAGGCTCACTATTTTCAATCGCACCCACTGTTGGGCATGGAATCCCCCCACAACATGTTTTGGGGCTTAAAGCCCAAGTTTTGGTCAAAGGTTTTGTAAGGCTCTGCGAATTGTAGGTGCGAAGCACAAAGCATAGGTTAAGTCATAGGGTTGTCTGCCCTAAAATATTCTAATGTGATGTAAAGTCATGTCGACCTACCCATGGTCCACAGACCATGGGATTGTATAAATAAGAGTGAGGCTCTAAGTTGTAAAGATAGAAAATGGAGGGAATTAGAGAGAAGAGTACAAACGGTTGGAGCATAGAGTAGGATTCTAAGTGTATTGGGTCATAGTAGTAGGAAGAGGCTCTGCAACTGAGTGCACAGAGGCCTAGTAGTGTCCACAGCTGAGTGCATAGGGTGGTGTCAAGTCTATAAACTGGATCAAAGAATAATAAAGAGAAGTTGATTCCTATTTCTGTGTATTTGTTGTGCATTGGCTTCTTTATGTTTATACTATTTTATTTATCGCGCGCACTGATATGATTGATGAATATGCTGTAATAATCATTAGTCTTAAATAAAAAAGCTAAGTAATCGGGTAATAACAGACTGAATAGCAAGGAACTTGGCTATTATATGGGTTGCGCCCCAAGTAGGGCTCCGTGAAAGCAGCACTGCAGTTTGCAAAGGGATAGTAAGTGTGCATAGCGACGTGCACAGAGGGTCAAACTGCGGACCTCCAAAAGCTCATCAGACATCCCCAAGGTGTGGAAACCTGGTTCTAGCACCCACCCATACTACTTCGGGTGAGGCCTCAATCTGCACTCCACTGGCTGTTACCGAAAGGGCCAGTAGTACTGGGATTTACTTGGCTACATCACCTCTGAACCTAGGTCAGGCCCATACAATCCAACAAATGGTTCTGTTGCCGGGACTGGGATCTGCATAAGGGATGTCTAGTGTCATACCACTGGAATCCAAAAAAGAAATAAATCAAAGAGTGGTTGGGCAAGAAGATTCATGAGTT
Source organism: Pinus taeda (assembly GCA_000404065.3). Taxonomy (NCBI): domain Eukaryota; kingdom Viridiplantae; phylum Streptophyta; class Pinopsida; order Pinales; family Pinaceae; genus Pinus; species Pinus taeda. The sequence goes on from APFE031455539.1 coordinate 61,718, forward strand.
CACGGTGGAGGAAAAAAAATCCATGGTAACTAAGGAATAGTGGTTGGAGCGCTACTTATATATGGAAATCCATGAAATTTTCTTTGCATCCTTTCCTTCTGAGCTGTATGAGTGGATCACGAAGTTAGCAGGAAGCCAAGGAAGGTTTAGGCTTGACAAACCAATAGTGTGGACTCTGGAATTAGTGCACAGACTAGAAGTGTCAGGAGATAATATTGCATGAGCTGTGGACCATTGGGTCGACCGAATAATAGGAGGATTTATCACTGAGTTTGTGGTAGACACGATCGTCATCTATAGTGAGGTGGAGCAACGTTTTATCAAGGGACCGTGAAGTAAGTATATTAAATATTTGAACACTTGGATTAAGATGTTATTGTGTGAAAAGTGGGTTATGCAAATAAATTAATGTTTGGTACTACACGAAGCGGGAAGATCAACAGAAGCGGAAGTAGTGAATAGTTGGAAACCAGTCCCTTAATTTCACCATTGTGAGAAAGTGAGGAAGAGCTCGTGAAAACTTCTCTGAGAAGCACAATCAGTCTGATAAGGTAGTGTATTCCGCATTTACCACCTCCACCCACACTGCCACCCATCTCACCCTCCTCACTTCCAGCTCCACCCACCCCACCTTCGCCACCACCACAATTCAGTAGTGTGAGTACAATCAAACTACCAGTATTAAGAGGAATAGGGAATGAAGATCCGAACCAATTCTGGTTCGTGGTAAGAGCTGTATGGGAAGCACAAGGCATCGTGGATGACAATATTAAAAAGGCTATGTTGGTGAGCGCGCTACAAGATCGAGCATTAACATTGTATATCAAGCATTCTAATGACCACCCAAACACAGGAATCGCAGAGATCCAAGATGTACTAAACAGGGAATTTAGTAGGCCAAAATTAGAAACATAATCAATCATTGGGTTTAAGGAGATTGCGATTCTCCTAGGCAAGACCCCCTTGGATCCGGACCAAAGGCTGAAGAGTATGATTTGTGAAGCCAATATGACATTGATAAATGGACAAGATCATGCATGGTTTGTAGCATCACTTACGCCAAACTTAAGGAAGACGCTGTCACAAAAAAAAAAATTCCACCCAGGATGAAGCATTGGAGATGGAAATGAGATTACATGAGACCCTTATATAGGACCATAGGTTGGGAGTCCAACAAATCCATGCACAACTACAGAATCTGTGTTTGGAAATGCAAAGTTTGAAACAAGACAGGACACCTCGGCCGAAGGTACGCGAGGAAGTATGGTGCATAAAATGCAAAGGCCAAAGGCATGACAAGGACCAATGTCTAGTGTTTGTGAACTACTTGGCCGGAGGAGGGGTGATGCTATTAAGACCGGAGGCATGGATAGGGTCGAGCACGGTGTTTGCACTATGGTGTGCGATTTGCCAGATAGGAGGAAAACACACTATGGACAATTGTAATCTGTTGCAGAAGTATACACAGACATCCCATCAATTGTTTTGTAATTTCTGCAGGTTGGTAGGCCATGATGAACACACTTACCAAAGCTACGAACTAATGATGGGTCAAACTCCTACCTACAGGGCACAGACCGAAACCAGAGCCCTCAACCCAAATGCAGGGATGGCACACACTGGATTTAAGGGGTGCGGTAGAGGTTGAGGCAGAATGCAACCAGGAAGGGATCGCAGACAACTAATTTATTACAATTGTGAAGGGCCAGGGCACTATGCCCGCGATTGTACAAACCCGAAAAGGATATCATGTTTGTAGTGTACTCAGTTTGATCATGAGCCACAAGACTTCCCTTCATTGGTAGTGAGGATGCACGAAGAAGGGGTACTCCATCCCCCTCTGACTCATAATTTACAGATGATGAGGTTTGAGCCACATGAAGAAGAACCGAATATAAACATGATGCTCAGGAGTTGTATGACCATGGGAGATGATAAAGGGAAGTAGCCAGAAGAAAGTGCATGGGCTCGCAAGGCTCCTACAAAGAAACCCAAATTTGATTTAAAACGCGTGAAGGAGACATTCATGGAAGCTAAGAAGAGCTTCACGAAGGCCTCCACTTCAGGTAGTAAGGATCAACTAGAACCAAGAATGGATCCTTCAATGCTCACTAACTTTCTAGAGACATGCATGAAACTGTTACATGACAACAAGGCAACCAAAGGACTACAGGAACTTATCACTAAGTGTGCGGGGTCAGGAGAACCGCATGTGGTACGGAAGCTTCGAAAGAATGCATTGCGCACAAAAATGGAAATGAGGTTGATTGTGCAAATCGATGAGTATGAAATGGATTAGGTAATCCTGGATCTAGGTTTAGACGTGAATGTACTACCAAAGAAAACATGGGAATGCATGGGTAGACCCACATTACAATGGTCCCCTATTCAGTGACGAATGGTGAACCAATAGAAGATTTTTTCCATGGGAAGATTGCAAGGGGTCATAGTCGATATTGAAGGTATAAGCACAGGTGAATTTTGAAGTGATAGAGATTTCCAATGATAGTAATTCCTATCTCGTGCTACTAGGAATAGACTGGGACATCGATATGAATGGAGTCATAAATCTGAAGAAGCGCAAAATGATCTTTGAGAAAAGCTCACTACGCATAATAGTACCGCTAGATCCAACCGAAGGAGTGCGATACACCAAACCGGTGTGCGACGATGATAGTGATGATGATCTCAATTGTATTTACAAGATAATTGTGTGAGAAGAGGATTCGGTGAATCTGGATGAAGATGGAAGGATTTCATGGGAGCGCGAAAGATCCTACACTCCAGATTTAGATGAAGAGATGAAGCGATGGCAGAATCGGCTGCACGAAGTAACAATGCTAAACTGCAACATGATGATCAGATCATTGTGTTACGTGACAATAGAGGCAAGGGAGCTACTAACATATGATGTGTTACACAGTAATTTGTCACTGTCTCCCTATCAGTCTTCCTGCTGTGTCATGAGACCAAATTAATCATGCTCATGCTCTCTAATGTTGCCAAATGACCCACTTTGCCAAAGTTCTTCTATCATCGCGGCTGTTGTAAAAATAAACGCGCTAATGAGAACTCCAAAACAGACCTAATGCACTGCCAGCACGGAAGTACACGTGATTCCCGCGCTGGTCGAATTTCATGTGACAGCGCGTCCGTTACTTATATCTGATCGTGCTGATATGACTTTCTTTGTTATTCAGCAGCGATGTCAGCGCTCCAGTGCAGTTATTTACCCGTGATGATCTGGTCTGGGCGAGTTTGTTCTAACAGCCGGCCTTCCAGATGACTCCAGACCTGGTTGTTGGCCTTGTAAATGTCGCCCTCCCTTCTCTGGCATGTCTGTTTTGTCATTTGAGCCACCTTCCTTGGAAATAAGCTCATCCTCCCACCATTCATGGAGACTCCTTCTCCTATTTAAGCCTCCACCATTGCCATGAGCTGCTATTTTGGAATTCATGGTGTTTGGAGTGTTGCTGATAGTGTGTGAGCTTGATAGGTAGCTGGTGTGACAAGTGTGGGATTGCTAGAGTGCTTAAGGAAGGTTGTGAAGTGTTTCCATCTTGTGTAAACTTGTGTGAGAGAGAGTTTTGTCTTGGGATATCTACCTTCAAGGGTGAATGCTTGAGGGACTTGCTGGCTGAACCCAACTAAAGGAGGATTTGACGTCAGAAACTTGGTTGTATTCTCTTTTGTTTTATCAATAATAATAGACGACTATCATTATGGTTCCACTCATGTGTCTTTATTATGATGTTTGAGTTGTATCCTTTCTGACTGATACATAGTTGCATTTCCTGGATTTTATCCTTGTGTTTGTCTTGTTCTTTGCATGTGCAAGTTTCTGTTCACGAAGATCGTGAGGATTGTGACCAGCTGAAGTGAAAGAACGGAAGCGACGACCCTTCTACGAATATAAGTGTTGGATTCGAGGTAGGCTCTCATCTTGGCCTTTATTTTGCAATTAGGAACCTTCGTGTTAGCGTTGTTTGATTGTTGCTAGAGCTCAGTTAGGCTAGTGGGATCGCCTTTGTCCGCAGAGGGGATTTACCTACACAACAATTTGGTGACTCTGCTGGGGAGTTTCACCTTGTTGTTTGATTTGTAAATTTTAGACGGAGCCTGAAGCACGGCCAGGTAGCCTTCGAAACGCTATTTCTCTGCATTAGCGAAGTATATCAAAGCCACTTCAGTCAATCTCCAGTTTGGTTTACGAACTGAACAGCTTGGAGCTAGCTTTTGTCCTTTTCTTGTTCATTTTCTCCTTGAGTTTAATTTTTTCTCTCTTTTCAAAGCTTGGGGATTAGTTCTCTATTTTTTGGGTTTCTTGGTTCGGTCTGGGAAGTGCCTTGATTGTCTAAAGAGTGATTGCCTTGGTTTGGGAGTTTTTGGCTTGATTGTGGTCGTTTTTTAGCTTCATCGCGGTTTATTATAAAACAGTCGCGTTGCCATCGCATAGCCCTTTCTGTGACTTCCTGATCATCACGTTACTACACAAAACAGTCGTGATGGTTTTGAAAATCGAACCATCGCGGTTAAGCCGTGTACTTCCGCGCTGACATCGCATTGTTGCTACGCGTAGTTTCTTATCAGCGCACTGTTGCTGTGTTCCACCCATGTTGATTCCTGTAGGAATGAATTTCTTCAATTCTACCTCCTGAGCCTGTTGGTCTTGCTATCCCCTGCTGTTTTCACTTGATTTATGACTTGATTTTCATTGTCTGAAGATTGAAGCACTTTCTTGTGAGTCTTGTTGAAGCGAATCTTGCTTTTTGCTTTGTGACTTAGTTTTATTGTTCCAAGTTTGTTGGATCAGCTTTGCTTGGTTACTCATTTGCAAAGGTTCGTTTACTGCTTGCTATTGGTTTGATTGAGCCTTCCTCTTTGCTTGATTTTGCTTGGTTGTTTAGGTGATCGTTGTAGAACCAATATTGACATTGTTTTGATTTATTTTCACTAATCCAAGCATGGATCACAGTTGTTTGGGGTCAACCGGTTTTTTCCACATTTGTCTGTTATCGTTTCTCAAAGTTTGTTTAATGCACTTTTCCATCAACAAAAAGAAAAATCTCTTTTTATTTGTATTAGTTAATGAGAATTAGAAGCTTTTCATTTTGATTAATGATTAGTGATCTCAAAGGAAACTTTGTGAATTTCCATTAGCTGCATTAGGGAAACTATTTGTTGTTTTGTGATCATTTCATTTGTGTGAAAGCCCTCTAACTCTCTTGTAATTAGCATTCATCGAATGGAATGACATATTTTGGCATATAGAGTGCATTTAGGGATTTTGAGAAATTACATACGGTAGAACCTGAAAACCGAAACTTAATTCAAGATCAACCTTAAAATGAACTAAATGAACTTAAAAACGCATTGGAACATAACACTCACTGTTTAGAGGTCTAGGCTAGAGACGTGCTCAAGCGTCGTTAAACTTAGTCACTTTTGTGTCACTTAAGGTTGGGTGGTTCCTCCTTCCGTGACGCAACAAGTGGTCTAGCACGGATTTGAGCTCCCATGTACCGTCGAGTATATGGGGGGACCCCACTAGGTTATCATCCTTTATCCATAGGAAGCCGTGTCTGCCACCTTACAAGCCGTAATGCACCGAACATAGCATTCGGGAAGATTGACTGTCATACGGGAAGTCCTTGGTTTTCATATGACTGCCAAGGTGTATATGCAGTTTTACGGATTTGTTTGGTAAACCTTTTTGCCTAGCACTCCAGAGTAGTCACTTTTGATCCTTTTCAGACTCAAATGAAAAGGGTCATCTGAGCATTTGTCACTTCGGGCTCATTAAACATTCGAAGGTGACTAGAGTCATCTTTTTGTCCTTTTCTCGACTCTTAAAAAATGAAAAGGTCAAGTTATGTCCTTGCGTATTAAAATTTATTCGGCCACGATTCACATTTGCCCGGTTAGATCTTGTTTGTGTGAGCTTGAGTAGGGTTCTTTCTCGTTTAAATGGCAACTTTTCCAGAGTTCACCAACCCAGGCATCCCCTCTGATGGGAATACTGGTCATTTCCTCCTTTAGGAAATGTTGGTGCTCCTTACATGGCAACGTTGTCCCTTCCTGGGTTAATTGTTGGGTTGCCTGTTTGGTTGTTCTCAACCTCTCTGGTCCCTACCATCTCGACTGCTAGTCAATCGGTTCCTCCACCCGAACAACATCATGTTGATTCTAAGGTCGACCTCTCCCCTCCTTCGCCTGTTTCCGCGTCCTCATCTTCTACTTCGCCTGGTGAAAGTCTGGATTCAAGTAACCAGGTGGCTAATAAGAAGAAGAAGAAGATGAAGAAGAAGAAGTCTCCTAAGGGAGAGGCTAAAAGTGTAGTGACTGATCCAAATCCAATTCAAGTCAAGCCACCCTCTGCTCCTCTGCGGAAGGTCAAATTTCCTTGTAGATTGTGCAAGGATGACCACCTTCTTCGTGATTGTCCTGGCATTCCCAGGATCCTTGAAGTATGGTCTCGTGATCTGGCTCGTCCCTCATTGCCCTCTGGAGCTCATGGCGATGCTACCCTATCAACGGGCAACGGTAAGAAGAAAGGGAAGATTCGATTCCCCTGTAGGCTATGTGAAGGCAATCATCCCCTTCACCTTTGTTCGCTCATGGATAAAGCTTCTGCTCTTTTGGAAGGTCTTACAGCTTCTTCACCCCAACTCTCAGTTGGTTATCAGAGGCTCTCTTCAGATCCTCTCCCTGTCGACAAAGAGATTGACTTAGATTTTCCTCTTGTCCAGGCTCCTCTTCCCGCACCTGGCTATGCCAAGCCTATTCCAGACCAGCCATTGGTCAGAGAGAGTGTCAACTTGAGTTCACCGCCTGTTGATCACAGTGTTCTGGAAGAGCGTCATGATCATGTTCTTCTCGTCTCGTCAGATTCTCTTGAGCCCGAAAATGACTCTCCTATCCCAGCTGATCTAGAGAGTCCTTCTTTGGTTCTCTTAGAGCAGGGGGGCAATCATACGATTCCCCCACCAAGTAGTCCCGTCGTTTCCTTCGACTGGAGCCATTTGACTACCTTCTGCCTTCCATCCAATGTGCCTTTCCAGATTACAGTACATACCTGTGATAAGGCAGTACCTGGCACTGTCTTGGATGAGGGTGCATCTGTCAATCTTATGCCTTCGACTACTTGGCAAGCTTTGGGCTCCCCACAACTTGTGCCAGTCATGTAGAATTTTATGGCGTTTGATGGAGGAACCAGTCAACCATTGGGGATCCTCCCACATTTCCCTATTACTTTGGGAGGCAAAACCGTCTATATAGACGTATTGGTTACCCAAGGTGCTTTAGATTTTAGTCTTCTCCTTGGTCGTGACTATGTTTATGCCATGGGGGCCCTCGTCTCTTCACTTTTCCATGTGGTTTTCTTTCCACACGATGGAAGGATTGTGACTATAGATCAATTATCGTTCTTTAGTCCCCCGGTGCCTCCTGCACAGTTGTCATCCCCTCCTGATTTTTATCCACCAGTTGTATATGCCCCACCACAGATCAACTACGTGGCCACTTATCCTGTGCCTATATCCAGTGATGACGCCGTTGTGCATAGTGTCCTGGGGGCATTGGGTCCTGACTTCCAAGATGTGGTCCTTCCACTGAGAGTGACACTCTAGGAAGCAGCGACTTCCTGTTCATTATGATGAAGTTCGGTCAGAGCATAGTTCACTTTCCTATGTCAAGCTCCTTAAAAAATGAAATTGGGTCTGGTCGGAGCATAGTTCTTATCCCGTGTCAAGCTCCTTAACAAATGAAACTAGGTGTCATGAGGATAGTTCTCTTAAGTGTGTCAACCTCGTAAAAATAATGAAACATGAGCTCGTGCAATTCGAGTGCGATCACAATATTGTCAACCTTCACTCCATTTTTAATGGACTAAAGCTTGGGGGGCATGTACCTCGAATTAAGACATCATGCTGGGGGGGGCATGCCCGTTTTCCCTTGTCTTCAAGCATAGTTTGCATATGTGTGGTCATGTGTGTTTTTAAGCTTGCATAAAAATAAAATTCATTTCCAAGCATAGTTTGCATATGGTCTGGTCATGTGTGCTTTTAAGCTTGCGTAAAAATAAAATCCATTTCCAAGCATAGTTTGCATGTGTGTTGTCATGTGTGCTTTTAAGCTTGCGTAAAAATAAAATATGTGGGTCGTATGTTATGCAACGGATACATTAGATTACATTTGTGTTAGACATTTGCATAGCATATAAAAACATCATCACATGTAAAATATCCATCTAAAATGGGTATATATATATATATATATATATATATCGTGTGGCGCACCGAGGCGCTCAAAAATAAGTGTACATGTCTAGATAGGGCCTGTGTTCTCTGTACATCTGAGACACATGTCTCTCAAAAATCACCAGTAGGGAATAAAGACCTAGATATCTACTGTGGTGGGTTGTGCTCCCTATAAGTCGCAGTCGCTCAGGCCACCTGCCTCAAAAGGCGGTGCATCCTAGGTTCTACTCCCACTGTATGGATCTGAGATGCTATGGGGACCTCTTCTATCCCCTGGAAATCTGGGATCCCTATCAGCAAGCCCTCAAGGTTCCGTATCACGGTCTCCATCGTATCATCTCCCGGAGGAGCCACGGCTAGAGCTCCAATACCCCGTGCATCCCTCCGCACCTCTGGGGCTAGGCCGAGGGGTCTCGCCGGTCCTACATCTGCATGCCATAGTGTTTGTCATTAGGACATGTATATGAAAAAATAAAAAACATCACAAAAATAAAAAATCAAAAAATGAGATCAAGTGTCTTACCACCGTCATCCCACTGCTCTCCAGTAGGCAACGGCATGTCTGGATCTCCACGGAAGTCTATGCCGACATATGGCCAGTCCTCCACAAAAACAGTCTGCTTCTCCAACCACTCTCGGAAGTATACTCCCCATGCCACTGGTCGACCGCCACCTCCTCGTGGCATGACATGGCCCCATTGTGTGGCCCTCATCTCTCGAGGGCCTCTAGGTGGGTCCACAGCCATATCCTGCAGCTGCAATGCCGGTACCTACTCCAGCATGAGCGGGAGTAGAATCGACCCGTAGCCAAACTGCTTTGACTCACCTCAATGGTAGTTGGTCAGCTGTCTCTTCATACTTCTCGTTACTGCCACTGCCCAGTTGAATATGGTAGGATTCAAGCATTCGAGAGCCAATCGAAGATGGGCCTTCGAGGCCTCGTGATTGGCCAAGGAGCCCGCTGCCCGAGTCACCATGAAGAGTATAGTTCGAAGGATGATGTCCTCCACCGTAGGAATTGCTACCTTCCCGCTCTGCGTCTTGCGTGCTCGTGGGCACACCTGGGCCATCAGCATATCTACAGTATCACCATCGGGTCGCCGCCCCTCCAGAATAGGCATCTAACCTCGACATGATAACCCGCTCAAAAAATAGATATATGTGTAGTCAAAGTCGATGTCTCGGCCTCGTATCACAAACTTCCCATCAGTGGGATTCCAGGCTCTGATCAAGAATTCAAGAAGGTCAGGCTATGCTCGCAGGCGTGGAGTTAGGAAGACTTTAAGCAACCCGCACCCCCGCATTGCATTTCGGCACCCAACATCGGCAAAATCCACTATATCCTCGTTATCATGAGCGTGTTCCTACCAAACAAACGCCATCATACCCTGCGTGATCAAAAAAATTCATTAGGGCCCTGCTCATAAAGTTTCACACATTCAATTTGTCAAAAAACTTGTTGCGCGGCATCAGCGGGACTGTTTTTAAAATAGTCGCGCTGATCATGGCGCCCTTTGATAATTTTTTCTGGGTCAACGCAGAAGTACATCACTCTTCCACGCTGATCCGGGAGTGGTCTGTGGAAGTTTTTTCAATCAGCGCGGACCCGATAGGGAAATCCGCGCTGACCGAGAGTGGAATGAGTTTCAAAAAATCCACCCAAACCGCCACTTCCCATCGTTAAAATGCAGCAAAAAGACTTCAAAATGGAGCATAAGGGAATATGAACCTACCTGGTACAGACTGCAGGATCTTTGATGCACGTACGGGGTGGAATTTGGCTCGTCAACCTCACAGCTCCAAGTTGTTCTCCAAAGCTCCAAATGGTAACAGTGGTAAAAATTTTGTTTACCCTCCTATTTATGGTAAATTTTGAAAATTAAATATTACTTTTCATCAATATGGGTTTTTTATGATGGTTTTTACCATATGCTTGGTTTCGATATAGTTTTACTATGTTTTTATGCATGTTGTCTATATTATTTCGAACAGGTTTACGCGTGCGGTGTTCCTTGTGCAGATTCTCATACTGGTGTAATTACGATGGTTCTATACGCACTTGGTTCCAAAACGTCGACTTTAAGCTCTTCTTTGACGTGAAATAAGAAAAGATAGCTGAGTCTCCCTCTCAACTCGTTAAAAGAAGCGAGAGGCGGTCGCCTTTAAAGCTCTTTTTTCAACCGTTTAAACTTAAAAAGATCGCCGGGTTTTTGTCGTTTTGAATTTGTTAATGGTCACAAAGCGATGTGGTTTTGATCGCTTTTCTACTTTTTTAGATAAAAGTCACTACTTATGAAAAGTACTCCTCGGTTGTAATGATCGGGCGGTTCTTTCGAGCATAGTTTTATACTTTTTCGGTCTCGAGAGACATAACTTTACAAAAAAGGACACCCCTGGAGTTTCCTTTTCGCTGTCTTTTCAAACTCTCTAAATATGAAAAGACGCTGAGCTTTTCCTTTGTCAGACTCGTTAAAAATTTATGGCATCGGGATCCATCATGATGACGCCTCTCAAGCATATGCTATCCCCGTCAAGCTTGCCATCCAAAAATAACCGGGGTACTCGCCAAAAATGGTGGGGGAGTAAAGGAACTGTAATCATTGTCGTGTCCGCAGTATGTCGCTCTTGAACATAGCACTTGTCTGCATTCGTGTCTGGGTGGGGACATCTCATCTTGTTTCAAACTTGCCTCCATGGGTTTGGGTTATCTTGTTTGACCATTCATCTGCTCATCGCCTTGTCACCACGACCCCTGATCATTTGACATCAAATACTGCCAAGTCCGCTGTCATGTCGCCGATATGTTCAAGAGAAGTTGACCTCTGCAGAATACTCAACCTCCCTCTAATACCTCACACAAAACATTTTATCCCTCTCTGTCTCGTGTCGATGATGTGGGAAACATTATGGCCCACCTTCGATCAAGGTCACTTCCTGTCGACTTCAACTCATTATCCAAGAAGTTGACCTAGAGACTCCCTTCAGGTGCCTTAGAGCCTGCATGCCTCAATGGCAGGTTCTTCTTGTTCGATGTGAGGTTTTCATCATTGGCCTCCGATCGGATGATTCTACGGGTGTTCAACACTGACTCACTGATTCGCACGCCGTGGATTGTACCTATAGTACCTTGAGGACCATTGTCATTATTGGTGGTACCTCTCGCGTCTGTTAACAATTTTCATCATTGACTGGTAATCAGACGATGTTCTCGCTTGTTCGACTTCGACTCCTACATTCGCATGCTTGAACTTGTACTTTGTTCGGGTCGAGTTGGAGCGCAATACCCTGGATTTTGTATGTCAGGATCCAGGCTGCATTTTGTGGATTAATATAATCACTACATGACTCATTCACTGGATGGCTGCGACCATGCCTGAGTCCATTCATTGATCCTCATCGGATGGCTGCGTCCATACATGGGATCCAGATTTTTATGTACTCTGTTATGGATGGCTGCGCCCATACCATGTACATCATGTATTTGAAATATCAGTTGCACATACGTGCAGGATCTTCTTGGTGGTGTTCCAGTTCAGCCAGTTTCGTAAAGCATTTCACCCCTCCCACTCTTTTGGGCTTCATGCTTTAGGGGGCATCTGTTACATAGTAATTTGTCACTGTCTCATTGTTAGTCTTCCTGCTATGTCATCAGACCAAATTAATCATGCTCATGCTCTCTAATGTTGCCAAATGACCCACTTTGCCAAAGTTCTTCTATCATCACGACTGTTGTAAAAATAAACGTGCTGATGAGTGCTCCAAAACAGACCTAATGCACTGCCAACGCGGAAGTACACGTGATTCCCGCGCTGGTCGAATTTCATGTGACAACGCGTCCGTTACTTATATCTAATGACGTTGATATGACTTTCGTTTTTATTTAGCAGCGATGTCAGTGCTCCAGTGCAGTTATTTACCCGCGATGATCTGGCCTGGGTGAGTTTTTTCTAACATTCGGCCTTCCAAATGACTCCAGACCTGGTTTTTGGCCTTGTAAATGTCACCCTCCCTTCTCTGGCATGTCTGTTTCGTCATTTGAGCCACCTTCCTTGGAAATAAGCTCATCCTCCCACCATTCATGGAAACTCCTTCTCCTATTTAAGCCTCCACCATTGCCATGAGCTGCTAGTTTGGAATTCATGGTGTTTGGAGTGTTGCTGATAGTGTGTGAGCTTGATAGGTAGCTGGTGTGACAAGTGTGGGATTGCTAGAGTGCTTAAGGAAGGTTGTGAAGTGTTTCCATCTTGTGTAAACTTGTGTGAGAGAGAGTTTTGTCTTGGGATATCTACCTTCAAGGGTGAATGCTTAAGGGACTTGCCGGTTAAACCCAACCAAAGGAGGATTTGACGTCAGAACTTGGTTGTATTCTCTTTTGTTTTATCAATAACAATAGACGACTATCATTATGGTTCCACTCATGTGTCTTTATTATGATGTTTGAGTTGTATCCTTTAAGACTGATACATAGTTGCATTTCCCGGATTTTATGCTTGTATTTGTCTTGTTCTTTGCATGTGCAGGTGTCTGTTCACGGAGATCATGAGGATTGTGACCAACTGAAGCAAAAGAACGGAAGCGATGACCCTTCTACGAATATAAGCGTTGGATTCGAGGTAGGCTCTCATCTTGGCCTTTATTTTACAATTAGGAACCTACATGTTAGCGTTGTTTGATTGTTGCTAGACCTCAGTTAGGCTAGTGGGATTTCCTTTGTCCGCAGAGGGGATTTACCTACACAACATGATGGATTGTCAGTGGTGGATTAATTCCTGAGAAAATTTGAAAGCGCAGTACCAGAAAAAAAAAAAAAAAAAAAAAAAAAAAAAAAAAAAAAAAAAAAAAAAAAAAAAAAAAAAAATATCGGATGCACTGAAGTGGGCATTGCATGCCACACCCGCACGATGGTGGGGTATGCATCAAGGAAATTTTGAGGATTGGCGCAGATGTAGAAGGATAACGCACCTACATTTTGGAAAACCCTAGCTCTGAACGAAAGCCAATCAACAGGGGCAGAACAACTTGCGTGTGCACCTTTCCCAATGGGTACAAACATATGTTGTACAGCTCACACAAGTGCACACCACTCCCAGAATAGAGAATAAGAACAAACCTCAGCAACAGGAAAGGCGATGCATGCTACCAATTCACCATGATGAAGCCTTCAATAGGGTGTACGAAGTACTAAATAAGGTTCACTAAGCGAGACGAATTGATTGGGACCTGCACGTGCCAGCAATTAAATGGGCCTATAGGACCATGTGAAAAACCTTGAATACGGAGACAATTCCAAAGGTGCAGAATAGAGTAGAGACCATAATTTCTAAAGAAAATACAGAAAGGAACCCACACGTAATACCTCCTACGATGGTGACAGTGCACGATGACCAAGAGGAAGAAATCACATGTCTACGTGAGGTCGAACATATAAGGATTCAGGAAGCCATCTGGTGAGGGAACCTTAGACTTCTCGAACTCTAAAAGGACTAGGTACAATTGAGAAAGAAAAGCATTTTGATGGATGCTAAGATCAAGAGGCTGGAAAACAAGATCGTGCAAGCATGTCTCGTCGATAACCCAAGGATGACAAGGCAAGATACAGATGATCATACCACTGCATTAGAAGATTTTCACCAAGAATTTATGACTTTGCTGCCATGGCTATGACCGCACCTCACCACACACAGTAACTAGGGGAGCGCACTACACATATTAGAATGCGTGGCTTGGCTGTTGCGAAGGCAATTAAGGAATTTTCACAAACTATGTCAAAAGTTGAGGTGAAGTCTAGCACAGGTGATGCAACCACCTGACTAGCTATAAGGAGCAGAGTCTCAGCACTCGAGGCAGTTGAAAGAGAGTGTAGGACTATAAAAAAGTTTGTTTGGGAGGTGCGTGATGAGGGAGGTGCATGTAGAATTAGCATGTCACACGATTCGCACCCACACACAGGGGGCTATGTTGTTGCATGGGTAGGCTGGGAAGTGATTGTTGGTGTCACTATTCATGACAAGATGTTTGATTTTAGGCAAAAATGAGTAGGTGGTGGGAATTTAAGACATGAATTAAGGGCAATATTTGGGGCAATCTGCCGCCAAGAAAGCATTAATGGCCCAAAATTGGGGGGGACGGTCGAATTCGAATTCAAAAGGCACTATAAAACTCCAGGGGCTAACCATGAGACAACACTTGTTCATTTGAGATTTGAGCAGTTGATGAGAGCACAAAGTGTTGAGTGCCGAGCAAGATTTCAGCCCCGAAGTTTGCAAATTACCACAAACAACTCAAACAGGATGACAACTACCAGGAGAGGTTTGGGCTCTACAAAAGGAACCACCAACGAGGCTGCGCAGAACCCCACGGTACATGATGTTCACAGAGACACTAGGGTCGTGTTGGAAATCATGAAGTTGCCTTAGATGCCAAGGCCCAAGAAGGATAAGCAGGCAGCGGGACCAATTCGCATGTCCTCAAGGAATCTTTCGTTCGATAAACTCTCAATGGAAGAGAAGGGAAAGGTTGTCACCATTGAGACAGATGATGAGGAGGAGTAACTATAGGCTCTCATCGATGAGATAGAGGCAGTAGAAGACATGGAAGAGGACATCCAGCTGGTGCACTCTGCAGCAAAATTGCGCAAGTATGTCCCTTCGTGGAAAGGGAAAACTAAGATAACAAAGGACCTAAATGCCACTAAGAGTGCACTCTAGAGCCCGCTCCTCCCCAACGGAATTGTATTCTAGGGCTCGCACCTAGGCCGCATGCCCACAATGAAGTTTGAATATTGGGACCTCGTGGATAGCGAGAAGTTCCCACACTTAGAGACAGAGAGCCTCATGAAGCAGAGCACAGAGGGGCTAGTCACAACACTAGAGCCACAAAAATGGCTACATAGTGTGGAGAAGGCTAGATTACTTCATCTGTTGTGGATTCCACACTTTAACCTTGCACCTATCACTATTTTTGTCATCAGGCAGTTGCTTTTCCTGGTGCACGATGGGTACTTATGGCTGGAGGAGCCTATTCCCATCACGACAAATCTCATCCATAGGATTTCCTGGCTCCCTTGTAAGGGAAAGGACCCCGCGGCAATAGCAGGAAAAGTGGAGATTTGGCACTCGTAGAGGCCATGAAGAAAAATATAATCTAGAGAAGAAAAAGAGGGGTTATGCAATCAACAACATTAAAAATAAACGGGTGCACGTAGCCACCCAGCTCCTAGTCGGGAAGGTAATGAGAAAATGCCATGATGATGAGGTACTAGCTCTGGTAGTTGCGCTGGCCGAACAATGCACAGAGGGGGTCCAATTCAATTGGGCCGAGTTCCTCTACGAGGAGTTCTTGACTAACTGTAGGGAAGCCCAAGAGTAGGGCAAGACCTTCCACTATGTGTGGCTACTCTTGTCCATTTTACTGGTAACAAGGGAACTGCCTGAATTCCCTAGCACTGAGTAGGACCTACCAGATGTAGGTTTTAACCCCGTATAGAAATTACCTGCATACAAATTCTAAAACACAGAAAATAAACAATGCGAGATCACAACATGTAAAACACATATACACATAGATTTTCCCTCAGATCCCAAAACCGGGACTTCCGGCTTGACTTTTCATTATGTTCTTTTCAATGTTACAATACATATTTATACATGTCAAAGCATCCAATACCATGGACTGAAAACCATCACGTCCAATACCATGAACCGAAAACCATCATGTCCAATACCATGGACCACAAACCATCGTGTCCAAAAAACATGTGCAAAAATCATGCTCAAAACCATAGGTGGGTTTGCCCAATCTAACATAGGGTCCAAAACCAAAATTTTCCGAGGCACTGCCCTGGACCCCATAAACTGGGGTTACGAGTGCCCTTCAAACCCCATGTTTACTACGTGGAAAGAATATAACACAATCCAACATTCTCCCACTTGTTGTTTTCTTTCCATAAGGGGCCACAAGAGAGCTTAGTCATTTTTCCCAGCCCTGAAATGCCCATTGTCTCTCTACACTAAGAGAACTTCTCAGAGCTCACATATTTTTTCAATGCATCTGTAGTATTCTTCAAAGTGTCAACCTTTACCAGTAACACCTTTTTGTCTTTTATCATATCCCTGACATAGTGATATCGAACATCAATGTGATTTGTCTTTGAATGATATGCAGGGTTCTTTGCCAAGAAAATTGCACTTTGGTTGTCACAGTCTATCCTTATAGCTTCCGTTACTAACCCCATACTTGAACACAATCTCTGCAACCAAACTGCTTCCTTGCTTGCATGAGTGGCTATCATGTATTCTGCCTCTGTAGTTGATGGTGCCACTACAGATTGTTTCTTACTCATCCAACTGACTGCACCTCCAAATAGGTTAAACACATACCCACTTGTAGATCTTCTTTGATCCAAATCTGCAGCCCAGTCTGCATCAACAAAGCCATGAATATCCAACACTCTGTCCAATCCTTGTCTTCCTTGGTAGCACAAGCAAAATCACTAGTGCCACACAAATACTTGAAAACCTGCTTCACTGCTATCCAATTCTCCTTTCCTGGTTTTGACATAAACCTGCTCAATACTTCCACTACATGTGTAATGTCTGGTTTACTACAGACCATTACATACATGAGGCTACCAATTGCACTTACATATGGAACATGGGACATGTCCTCTTCCTCTTCTTGTGTCTTAGGACATTGTTCAGCAGGTAACCTCACACCTACAAGAATAGGAACCTTCACTGGTTTACTATCCTGCATATTAAACCTCTATAGTATTGTCTCAAAATACTTCCTCTGGTTTAACCAGAGCATCCTCTTTGCCTAATCTCTTTTAATTTCCATGCCCAAAATATAGTTTACAGCACCAAGATCTTTCATGTTGAATTTGGAGGACAATTGGGTCTTCAAATTCTAGATAATTTCTTTGTCATTTCCAACCAGCAACATATCATCCACATACAAGACTAGATAAATAACACGGTCACCAATTAATTTAAAATACACACAGTGATCTACTTTGCTTCTGGTGAAGCCAAGTCCCCGTATAAATGTATCAAATTTATGATACCACATCCTTGGTGACTGTTTCAACCCATACAAAGTCTTCTTTAACTTGCATACCAGTTCTTTCTTACCCTTCGCTGCAAAGCCTTCAGGTTGCTTCATGTAGATTTCCTCTTCCAGATCCCATGAAGAAATGTTTTCTTCACATCCATCTATTCTACCTCAAAATCAAAAGCAGTAGCAACAAATAAAAGTAATTTAATAGAAGTTACCTTGGCAACAATAGAAAAAATATCACCAAAATCAATTCCCGACACCTAGGAATAACCTTTTGCTACCAACCGAGCTTTGTATTTCTCCACTTTTCCTTTTGCATTTGTCTTCTTTTTGAACACCCATTTGCTGCCAATGGGTTTCCTTCCAGTCGGCAACTCCACCAGATCCCAAGCTTCTTTTTTGTGCAAAGATGCCATTTCATCAACCATGGCCTCTTTCTAGAGTTTTCCATCCTCTGAATCTACTGTTTCCTTCACAGTTCTAGGATCATCGTCAGTAATAGATAAAGAAAAATTTGAACAGAAAGCAGATGGACTATACCTTTAAGGCTGCCTTCTTTCTCGAACTGATCTTCTCACAACCAAAGTTTGTGGCTCTTCATCTTCTGATTCCTCCTCTGTTGTAGAATTTGATTCTTCCTCCTTTAGCTCAAACTCTATCTTCTCAAGTTCATTTCATTGGACTTCATGTTTAATAACATCTTTCACCTCTCTGAACACCACATCTCGACTATAAATAACCTTCCGTGTGATTGGGTTCCAAAGCTTATAACCCTTTAAACCATCCTTATACCCAATGAAGATGCACTTTTCAAATTTACTATCCAATTTGGTTCATTTCTCCTTTGGAACATGTGCATATGCATCACATCCAAATACCCTCAGATGTGAAAGAGAGGGTTTCTTACCAGTCCATACCTCTTGTTGAGTCTTATCCTCCAACGCTAATGAAGGTGACGTGTTGACCAGGTAACATGTAGTATCCACCACCTCTGCCCAAAATTCTTGTCCTAACTCAGCACCACTGAGCATGATTCTTGCCCTTTCCATCAACGTCTTATTCATTCTTTCTGCAACTCCATTTTGCTGAGGTGTATATGGTGTTGGCATTATGATGCATGTGTTGTACTTGATGGAAACCAACTCGTAGAAGATCAACTCACTTATATATATCTAGATGAATCTACGAAAGAGATATCAGATGTGACAGAATGCATGGGATGCCGGACAACTCAAAGGAATCAGATGACAGTTCTCAGTATGACAAGTTAGCTTTTCCATCAAGTCCAAATGGGGAGATTGTTAGCATTATGATACATATGTTGTACTTGATGGCAACTCACTCATCTCAGATGATAAATTATAGTGCAGAGAAAAGTTCACGCACTTTCATGAAGAGAAACGTTCCTTTCATGCAAAGAAAATTTCACGCACTTTCATGAAGAGAAAATTTCCTTTCATACAAAGAAACATTCACGCACTTTCATGCAGAGAAACGTTCACGTAGTTTCATGTAGAGAAAAGCGCACGCACATGGGAAATATTATGGTTGGTTCATGGTATTAGTCCGACAATTTTTTATTCTATGGTTTTGGTCCGTGGTATTGCACCCAAAAGAGTTGAACCCAAGTATTGGGTCTGTGGTATTGTTTTGTTATGGTTTTGGACCATGGTATTGAGTAAGGCCTAAGACTATAAAATGAGAAGAAGATCATTAGGCAAATGCATGGAAAAAGACTTGAATATCTGATGTGTTATAGAAATTTTTTGGGCACTTCAACCTCAATCATAAATGTCCATAAACTGAGGGCTCCTAAGTCCCTAAAAGTGTTGCTTCCCTACCTAAAGGAACAAGGCCAGTTGATTACATCATCTCACAAAAATTCTCCACTAAAAACTGCTCATAAATGGTCAAAACTGGACCATATTGAAAACCCAGTGCAGAGGATGCGATGCATATCACCTTCCTAGTGAACAAGGTGTGATGCATACTGAATGGCTCCTCTGTAGGGTGCGATGGTCAGGAATGGAAAAATGGCAGGGACAAAATGCGAGGTGGAAGATCATGGAATCTTCCAGAAGCTTCCCCTCTGACACTTGTCTCTCTGTTTTCGACCAGGGATGAGTAAGAGATCACCATTCTCCAAGTGGAAGTAGGAATTATCAGAGAGAGGACACTAATCCAGACCCCAGAAGATGACTCACCTCCCTACAATCATCTATATATGGATCCTTCATCACAGAGATCCAAAGGCTGGAATCTTGTATCTTGTAGAGAAGTGTTGTTGGTTTTCTGGTGTATATTCATAGTGTTGGGTGATCTAAGCTTTACTTTAGGTGAAGAAGGGATTTCTAGCTGGAGGATGATGCTGGGTCAGAACATATGGTTGTAATCCTCTTGCTACTTTT
>APFE031455539.1:85093-128465 GCA_000404065.3 Pinus taeda
GAAATCTGACAAGCTTCGACAAAGGGAACCAGTCGGACTTTGGATCCTTCCAAATGTGCCCATTACTTTGAGAAGGAAAACCATTCACATGAACGTGATGGTAGTTCAAGGACCCTTGGATTATAATCTACTCCTAGGACGTGACTATATTTATTGCATGGGAGCCATCGTCTCCTCACTCTTTAGAGTAATGTGTTTTCTGCACGAAGGCAGAATGGTCAAGCTCGTAGACCAAATGTCATTCTCCGGTTCACACATCACAAATATTCAAATGCCATCCCTAAATGGTATTTTTACGCAAGGAATGTATCATCGATCTCCAGTTCGTCCACCTGATGAGCGCGGGTGATTTAGGAGGATGTGATTGAAACCTAGGGGGCATGCACCCTGGTCTGTTTCAGTAGGAAAACCTTGGGTATATAGTAGGTTTCCACAGGGGATATATGACTAGTCTGACACACCCGTCCTCATAGCTAAATGGGATTAGGCTAGAATAAGATACCTTCGTTAAATTTATGTGAGTGGCATGTGTCTGCACCGCTCACCTTTGTCTATTTCGGTAGACATCACCAAGGAAGCATTCGGTCTGCTTCATGGGGAACTTTCATGGTAACCTGGAAATTTTTCACTATACCTGGGGCCATGCAAACCTTTCCACATGCAAGCAAAGAGTGACTATTTATTTTTTAAATTTGTAGGACCTCTAACCCTTTAAACCCGTAAGGTTGGTCGTTTCCTAGCTTTCATAAAGAAAGGATTCGGGGAAAAGCTTCAAAAGGTGCAAGCCCCTTCAAAATGGTACCTTGAATGAGACATCCTTATTATACGACTGGTGAGCAGTGTTACCACAGGGTTCAAGCTCATTAAAAAATAAACCCCCCATGAGCAGTTTTAGCACATAGTTCAAGCTCGTTAAAAAATAAACATAAGTCATGAGCAAATGTTTCCCCTAGCGTTTAAGCTCTTTAAAAAATGAACCGGTAAATAACCATTGTGAATGCCTTATCGCCAGCTTTTGAGCCTTGTTCGTGTTCTCATCATCACCTCCACTCTGTTTTTAGCCGATCATTCACTCCCATATGATTTTTTACCCCTTCGAGGAACATCTGCGAAGAGTGATTCTATTAGCCATCCTTGTGACACTGTCGTGATTGGAGAATTCCAAATCTTACATAGAATCAGCTGTTACCTGAAACCATCACTCATTCCTCGAAAATGAGTCTCCTTTAAGCTCTTTTCAACTAACTCGTAAAATATGAAAAGATTGCCGAGCGATTGGCCTCTCCGGCTCGTTAAAGTCATCGGAAGTGCTATCCCTCCTCTATATTTTGATCTTTTTGGACCTGAGGGATTATTACACAAAAAGATCGAGTGCTTGTCTTGTTCGGCTCGTTAAAACTATCAAAAATTCATCCCTTTAGTATTATTTTACACTTTTTCGGACTTAAGGGATTACATGATGAAAAAGAAACTTTGGAGTCTCCTTTCCATTCCTTTCAGACTCTCTAAAATTGAAAGCGACCGAGTTATCTTTGTTGTTAAACTCGTTAAAACCGAATAGTGAAAAACTCGTCCAAATGGATGAGAACGAGTTTCACTATCGCTAGGCTCGCTAAGATATAGTGGCAGGTTTGCCCGAAGGGCAGATTATAGAACAAGCATATGTTATCCTCCTCAAGCTTGACAAAAATAAAGAGGTACTGGTCAGCAATGACTAGGGAAAATTGGGAAGAAAACTTGAAAATTCTTTATTGGTAGCAAGTCTCTCTTGAACATGACACTTTCCTTCTGCATCCAAGCTGGGTTGGGTTGTTCCATTCACTGGTCATCACCATTGGTCCATCACATCATCCATCTTTGGGGTTAACACTACCAATCCATCGTCAGTTTCACCGATATGTTCAAGAGAAGTCATTCAGACAATTCGCCCGTGTCTCACCCACTGCAATACATTCATGCTCCATTCCTTCATGACCACCACCCTGAACCCTGTATCGTCAGATTGTTTTCACCTCCAAAATCATTTTCTTCATTCCGCGTCTTTGATGTGGGATTCATTAAGGCCCTCCTACGACGGGTCACTTCTTGTCGACATCATCTCATTATCCAAGAAGTTGACTTAGGAACAACCCTTGTATTACTTTGAAGCTTGCATGCCTGAATGGCAAGTTTCTCACTTTCGGCGACAGGTTTACATCAGTGGCTTTCGACCGAGAGATTTTACGTGGTGTTCAACGCCAAGTCCTTTTCACTCCACGTGGATTGTACTGTAGTACCTTGAGGGTCATTGTCATTATTGGTGATTCCTCTCGCGCCTATTAACAGCTTACATCATTGGCTAGTAATCAGGTGATGTATTTCCCTGTTTGACTCTAGAACATTTTTCACATGGATCGACTTGTACTCCAAGTGAATATTGAACAAGTTTTGAAGACCCCGGAGCTAGTTTCATCTATCCGGGCTGCGATATATTCAGGAATATAAAGACATCAAGTGTACATCATTGCCAAATAGATGATCATCCAAATCAAAGGATGATGAGTCCAAATCATCAGTCTGCCACACAGACGATTGTTTATCCTATGTACATGAAAATGAATTTATAAAGTTGAGCATGGGAATGCCCGCCTCAGTTAGATCATGAAAAAATGTTGCCAAAATAATGTATTGTATTGAATCTTATTACAGGTCGCCTCCCAGCTCGAAAAAACTTCAGATCCTCATAGTAAAGCATTTCACCCGACATCAAAAAGATTAACGACCTCATGCTTTAGGGGGAAACTGTTATAGAAATTTTTGGGCACTTCAACCCCAATCACAAATGTCCATAAACTGAGGGCTCCTAAGTCCCTTAAAGTGTTGCTTCACTACCTAAAGGAACAAGGTCAGCTGATTACATCATCTCCCAGAAGTTCTCCACTAAAACCTGCTCATAAATGGTCAAAACTGGACCATGCTAAAAACCTAGTGTAGAGGATGAAATTCATATCACCTTCCCAATGAACAAGGTGTGATGCATACTGAATGGCTCCTCTGTAGGGTGTGATGTTCGGGAATAGATAAATGGGAGGGACAAAATGCGAGGTGGAAGATCATGGAATCTTCCAGAAGCTTCCCCTCTGACACTTTCCTCTCTGTTTTCGACCAGGGATGACTAAGAGATCACCATTCTCCAGGTGGAAGCAAGAACTATCAAAGAGAGGACACTAATCAAGACCATCATAGAGATCTAGAGGCTGGAATCTTATATCTTGTAGAGAAGTGTTGTTGGTTTTCTGGTGTATAGTCATAGTGTTGGGTGATCTAAGCTTTACTTTAGGTGAAGAAGGGCTTTCTAGCTGGAGGATGATGCTGGGTCAGAACATATGGTTGTAATCCTCTTGCTACTTTTCATCTTAATAAAGCTATTCAAGTTTTCCTCCATATTCTTGTATGTTTACTATATATGCATTTGTATGGTTAACACACATTTGGTCCTGTGTTATTTATGAATATAGATCTTTGTTCTTTGATAGTAGTATGTTGTTGTGATTCCATAGGTGCTCTTTGAAGCTGGGCAGACGAAGAAGAAGTGGCAAAGATCTATCAGGAAGGAGAGGAAATCAAGCGCAAGACTAAGGTTGGTCTCCTTGGTTCCCCTCTTGTCTATTTTCATAAACGAAAGTGAAAGTAGACTTTACTTATTTGTTTCTAAGATAGCTACCAGTATTAGTGGGAATAGCAGCATCTGAGTGGACACTATTCCCAGTAACAGCAGCACTCTTTTCTCTATGCCCAACACCCGTGGTTTCTTCGACCACCAATTTGCTACAACTTGGTTTTTCTCTTTGTCAAATGAGCATGATGAAGTTTAAAAAATGCTTTTGAAATCTTATATAGAGGATGAGTTGGAATTTTTCTTAGAAAACCCCACTTTATAAAGTTTGTTTGGAGGTTTTTACTTTGTCTTCAAATCTATATCTGATGTTTTTCTTTCTTTGTCTCTTTTCAGGTGGATGATACTTTGATTGAGTTGATCCTTCAACAATTCCTCTCTTGCAACAAGGAGAAGTGCCTCGGGCAGCTTATGGGGACAATTATTACATAAAATGACTTGAATTGCATCAAGGATATGAACAAACTAAAATACTCTCTTTTCATCTCAAAAAACAATGCTTTTGAGATGAAAATTACATTAGTGAACTAAGGATTTTGTACAGTAACCATGACTAACTATTAACCACTTTTGTTTATTGGTCTTCCTCATACCTTTGTTGCCCTTTATTTGCAATAAAACAAATCTTTTGACCTTGGAAATGAACCCTAAGACCTAATGGAGACATAACTACCTCGACTCTAAAAATAATATAACTAAAACCATAACTGAATGAAACATGAAGAAGGGTCAGCAAATATACCTGATGAGGGAAAATTAGATGTTATGAGAAGAAGAAGACAACCATCAGTGGATCAGTTTTGGCATGACCTAGTGGAATGATCAAAAAATTCAGCATGAGACACCTATAATGAAAATGCAAAGAGCATATTTGATCCCTAATGGAAGTATGCATATACTGACACTAACAGGTCTCATATTTTTTCTTTTTTGCTTCATCTGTGGGAATGGAGGATGGATATTGATAGCCTCCTTCAACGATTCCCTAAACATTAGCTCCAAGTGACTGTAGATAAGATCTTGTTCTGACTTTCTAAAAACCAAGTAAGATCCATTAAAAAATGGTGTCTTGATAGAGGTTTCTCCCTCTTGATTTCTCATCTTGATGAATCTTCCTTCAAGTGATCAACTAAAGGACCTGCTCTGATTCTAACTATTAGGAAAAAAACCAGGTGGGGGGCGGAGGGAGGGTGAATCAATATTTTAAAACTTACTTCAACTTTACTTTTCTTGTTCCAATTTTTATATGTGAATGTTATTCAGTGAACTCATGTATTTTTGCGACTATGATGAAAGAAAATTGTGTATATCCAATCAACTAGCTTTACATATAATTCATCATATGTTAAATCTTTAACCAATGCATCATTACTTCATTAAACGTGTATTAAGAAGAAATTATGAGGAGTAGAGAGAAAATAGATCATCAACACATAAGAAACACATCAATACACATGAACACTAGGATTTTAGGTGGAACCCCAATGTGGGAGAAAACCACCAATGATGTCATCTATGTCTTCTTTTAAACAAAAAAATAATATTATTACAATTTTGTATTGGTGTAGACTTAATTAGTACGCATGTTCCTACCTATAGAATGCTACAACCTTATCTCATTCACCAGCTCCTACTGAAAGGTAGCTACAACCCCCCCCTTTTGAAGATCGCTATCCTCAGCTCTTTATGGATCACTTTTCAGAATGTTTCAAATTGGATCCACTTTAAACTATCCTAAAACCAATTGCTCAAATACTGAACCAACTTAATCATCAAATCAATTGATGTAACCAATGCAACTAGATCAAACTAGATCAGAACAGATCATGCCAATGCATATTCATTCATCAATACCAAGCCAGACATTGTTACCCATCACAGAAACCAATTGTTGCCACTGCACACCCTGATCAAGCATACATAATATTTTATACGCTATTGTTTTTAATCATACTTACATATGTATGCATTTCTCCTTAAGAATACCCGCGTATAGATCTCAAAATTACTGATACTTGAATCCAAATCTATGTCACACTAAAACAATCACTATAACACATACCAAAACCATCACATATCATAGAACCAAATACACATCATTATACAACAGCATCATCATTTAGTTAACATTTCATTCCACAATCATTTCAACCCAACCAGTACTTGCAAACACAGACCATTATGAAAGAGACATCATTGATAGACAACAACAAACATAACTGAACTGATCAACCATCATGAACAATTAATGCTTGAAAACCATAGAATTTGTACGTGACTCTTGTAAAGAACACCCGCATATGTACACACTTTTAATACATGAAACTTGTATACATATTCTAAAATTTTTCAAAATGTATATGCTACCCCTCTAACGTAGATCCATGTATCTATTCAACCTCTCTCAATAAAAACTGCATACATATCTACAATTACTTAATCATTCCTTTGCTGCAATCACAAAGAATATTTCGCAACCCTTACTGTCACATATTCATGTTAGAGTATCATTACCATCATCAATTTATCATTGTTAGTCATAATCATAAAGGATCAAGCAAATTCCTCCAGATCTATTAAATATGAACCTCCTTCAAGCTCATTAGTGCACACATGTTTCATATCAAACCATTCATCAATAACCCATAACCTAGACACTTAACACTTTCATCTCCATATCCTTATATGGCTTAGGCCTTAGCCAATACCTTAGGTCATTCCCATAGTAATGTCAATGGTATTCTTTGATAGGATCAAATATTATTGTCGCACTCATTACTATGGGCCAACACCATGGTAAAGACCCCATGATGTTGAGAATACTACGGTGAGGAAATTGTACGTGACTTTGCTTCACCATAATCGTGTATGTACATGGTCTTTGTTCATAGGACCTACATATATTTTCCTACACTTTACCTTTATCATTTCTCTGTCCCTAAATTGATATTCCTTTGTCTAATCTCTTTGTCACATATGTACTAGTTTGTATACTTATCCTTCTACCATCATGTTGATATATTTATCAAGTATGTTTCCATCAAGGACAACATGTTACTCATAATGCTAATAGTTGAAAAAAAATATAGGCTCAAATTAGTAGCAAGGATCCTCAAAGCAAGACTTAACCTGTTCAAATTCGATTGAATGTTATAATTTCTAATCTTTATAATTACTTGTGAAAATATTATTGTTCCATTTTAGGTTTTCTTTATTTTTCAAGAAGTAATTATCAATTTAACAATTCAAGTGCAAGAAAATGAATATCACAGTGCACAAGAGACAAGAGACATTACAAATTAGGCCAGTGGCTAGGGAAAAACCTATAAGGGGAAAACCCAACATTCATTTACTTATAGGATCCTTTTCATTAAGGGAAATCCAAGCCACATCTAACCTGACCAGTAGACCAATCATCTAATTCCATTTCATCCCTCCATATATTTGTTCACAAGATGTCACATGCTTGTCCTTATTTTCCATATACCATAGAGATAAGGTGCCTCAAACTATTCATAATATTGCTACCTCAGAGTCCTTAATTTGTTTCCTCAATATAGTCTCACTGCCTCAGAGCTTCATATTCGTATACCTCATATTTCAAATTTGTATTCCATAGATAACTTGCATTTTTAAGATGTATAGTGCTACAAAGAGCTCACATACTTCAAATATATAGTACCATAGAGAGCTCGCATCTTTAGAGATATAGTTCCATAGAGAAATTGCATACTTAAAAGATATAGTGCCATAGGGTCCAAAAGAATTTCTTTCATACAGAGTCTAAATTGCTTTCCAAATGGTGGAGAATAGATGTCAATATATAGTTGTTTCCATGTCCAAAAATGTGCCTCTAAATATTGAGTTTACATTTGATCTGGAAGGTCGACTTGGCAATTGGGATTTACAAAATGTACATAAAAATAAAAAAAATAAAAAAAAAAAATTTCTTTTCTTTAAAATATTGAAATGGGGCGTGACAAAAATAAATTTTCTTTTGACTCAAATAAATTATGTTTGACATTTTACAACATCATACATTATGAAGACCAAACCTAGTTACACTTTCAACATTCCCTTTCTTGATGATGCTAAACCCACCAACATTCAGGGGTTCTCCCCGGTATGAAGTCCCAACTAGACTTCACACCATTTGGGGTGGGAGTCCCATTAGGTATGATGGTTTGGTTGCCATTATATTAAAAATAAGTCTTAGTTCTTTCTTGTCATCACATGAGAGTGGTATACTTAGTCTTCAAACAGCGAGGTTCATGTGTTTGGTGAGTGCTTAGTTTAACTTCTGTCAAAGTTATTTCACTGCAAAGGGAAAGCGTAAGAGTGAGTCTCAGTTTGAAAGGGAATAGCCCCACAGTTAGAGACACACAACACAACAGGACATGTGTAGCTTCTAGTAGAGTGGTCCACACAGATGCGGTAGTCACAAACACAAAGTGAACAGATAGCACGTACAACACCCAGTGGAATAGTCCACACAAGTGCGACGGCCATTATAACAAGTTTACAAGAATAATTATGTCAAGTTCCCAGCGGAGTAGTCCACACAGGTGAGACAGCATTAACAACTGATACAAAACATTTTCAATAGCATATGCACTAAAACAACCGAAATAGTTCAACTATCTTAAAATAGGTTAAAGGAACATGCATTACAAGTGTCCAAAGAATGGTCTTACAAACGAATACAATACATTTGTGAAAACATGGTGCTCGCCTATTAATAGGCTTCTGAATTAAGAGAAAGTTCCATGACACATCTGTACACCATACATCACTAACACTGATAGCGTGGCATTGGAGCCACTACTCGCTCCTCAAAGAAAAGACTACAGACTTTCAAGGCTATGTGGGAGGAGCTAAGGTCAAAATTCCTTTGCATGTAGAAATGATGGGTATATATAGCCAAGGGTGAACTTGACCCTTGTGACTCTTCAACTTCCCTCATGACTATTTGACATACATGACTCTTCAACTGACATGACTCTTCAACTTCGTATGTGGGTCTCTTGGAATTCCACGTTACACTACATTTATTACAGCAGTATGGCCCATAGTAGTGATGTGGTCAAGATTACACATGACATGACACGACATGATAGTGCTGGTATGTTCATGTTGATGGTGGTGTCCATGTTGAGTTGCAGTGTTGTTGAATAATGAGCATGTTCTTGGTTATCATAGCTTCACCTCTGCATGAAAATTTGTGCAGTGTCTTCAATGGTCTTGGAGTTCGCTTGATGTTGCATGTGCATCCTCTTCACTAGTACTTGGCATGCTTCGTGTGTTCATCTTTTCATGGACAAGTATCCTAGCATGCACTCCTTGTTCATCTCGTTCGTTGTCGTGCCATGTCTCATCCATGTACCTATATCTACAATCACTCATGACAAGATGACATCAAATACATAAATCCCCCAGTCTACCATGATGCATCATCTTTTGTTTTCAGGTGCATGTCACCGAGAGAGAGGACAAGGCTCCAAAACTGTGCAAAGAACATTTTAGGCCAAGATACAAGACTCCGGGACAACAGTGACATTTTGTGGGATTTGGCTCAACTAGGAGGCAGAACTACGCAATTTTCTAGTGAAGATAGTGTTGGCAATGGGGAGCACTGGCAGTGAAAACTACACAAATTTTTAAGGGAGGCTAGGAGTGGGCTGCAGGAGCTTGTTCGCCAAAACTACGCATAATTGTGAGGTAGTCATGCAAGACATGTCCATGCATTTTTTGAGCTGAATGGGGTGTAGGGTAGCTAGTGGACAATCTAAGAAAACTATGCAATTTTCAAGAGCAGTAGTAGGTTAGATGGCAAGGGGACTGACTAACAAAACTGCACAATTTTCAGAGACAGTGCGATGACAGGCAGTGGGTGTCTGTACCTCATGTCTGCACAATTTCTTCACTCAGTGGAGGCAGGCATTCTGAAAGCTTCTATGCAATTTTTGGGAGGAGTGAAGCCTAGGGTCACTACCCAATCAAATTCTTTGGTTGACCAGCGAGAGGCTTAATGGACAGGCTTGTGAGCAGTACATATTGAGATAACTTCTTGGTCAACTTCTGGTACGTTCTTGGTGACATTCAACCAGATCGATTCCAGGATTGCCCAGTGAAAACTGCTGGGAGCCAACCCTAAACTCTATGCAAATTTGGGCAGCAGTACCTGGTCACGGAGGGTTGAGACTACACAGTGTAGCTCAGTGGAGGTCCGGATAATGGAGGTGGTCCCATCGATAGATATTCAGCAAAATGGCTAATTGTGTGAGTGAGTGATCACGTGTATACATGAACTTGTGAACACACACTTAACATGACTTGACGACAAGACATCTCGAACCAACAAGACAACATATGCTCAGTGTGACTGATCAGAGGGTGCGAGCAACAAGTGTGAAACTTGAGATAGATTGTTGAACCACCATGATGACACTTACACGAAACTTCATACGACTTCATTTCTAAGTGCAACAGATGCTTACATAGTGAACACAACTTGTACATACAAAGACGTACCTTGAATACATCCAAAACAAGACCGCAGCATGACATTGCCACCAACATGCTAAAAGACGATCAGTGAATGGTCAAGCAAAGAGGGTATAAAGACTCCACACAAGCTCATGGGATGAGCCTGAGTGTTTTCAAACATCAAGGAAAAATCAAGGAAGGCTCTAAAAATATATGCATGCCAAAATTTTGGAGGGTGTTGCCGCTGCTACAGAACTTGCCAACACACTGATTGAATACCAACTTCTTTATTTTGGTGCATTGATAGCACAGTGCCTTGGTCCATCAAGGAGTATTGAATCACTCTGTAGTTTACTTCGTTTTCCTCAGTTACCCCATGGAAAGACATAGTTCACCTTTTTCCAACTCAGTCAAACACAACAACAAGTTTCAACTTCATCACAGTATTTCAAAATCGAGAAGGGTAGTTTGGCTCACGAGTTTAAAATTTTCAGAGTATAAGTTTTCATCTCTGGTGTTGCTATATTGCTAGAAGGCCTGGACAGTACCCTAGTAGATTCACGCAGAAACACACAAATTTCTGCACTTCTTGTGAGCCTAGTCAATACCCCGATGGAGTTGCATGCTTCATCTCTCTGCGCAGAAAGCCTTTCTCTTCTTTCGCCTTTGTTTTTTTTTGTTTTTAAAAGAGGATTGTGCATAGCCACTTATTTATTTTTGGGGTGGAAGAGGGATCCCGACTTATCGAGAGTAGAGGAGGTTGTTCCTTCAAAGAAACATGTAAGACATTGATTTAGGTTTGCTCATTTATATTTTCCCCTTCTCCGTTTCTACTAGTTGGATGAGATTGAACACATAGAGCAGAAGACTGAGTATAGGCATGCATTTTTCTAGTGTGGACAGAGGATTATAGTTGGACCAGATCTTCCCTTGCAAACAGCTTATATTTCCCACCAAGACTTCATCGGCCGATGGTTACAACCAAGCACAGAGCAGACGGACACAGGACTGGCCAAGTTCTATAGTGTCACAAGACTCTTTAGATCTCAGCCTCATACTCATTCAAAAGCCAAAACTTAGTAGAGGGCAGCACTTATTGAAAAACCCAAAATTAGCATGATATTAAGCAAACAAAACAAAGAAAATCAAAAATATCAAATTAAAGTGAAAAGACAACAAGCAGTAAATAGACTATGTACATGGCACAAGGTGCGACCCCAGCTTACTAAAAGTAGTGCTTTAAATCTTGGCCATTGACAGGAAGGTTTTCAATCCTCTCATCAATTAATTACAGACATTATGTGTGTGGGCCAAGCTTTTCCTAGACAATGTATGGACCAATCCATAGGAACTGGAACTTCGTATGTTTGCCTTTGTCTTCATTGGGTTTATCCCATTTCAATACTAAGTCACCCACATCAAAGTTAGTGTTCCCTGTAGACTTCTTGTTGAAACATCTCTTAGTACAGTTCTAGTGGAGTGTGAATTTTTCTTTTTCTTTCATCCTTTCTTCTTGCAACTTGTTAAGTGTATCCATCCTACGCTAAAATAGAAAACAAGGCTTGCCTTGGGATTTTTGGGACAATTGGAGTGCAGACATGTAGATGTTTGGTGGAAGGATGGCTTCTTTCCCATAAACCAGGAAGTATGGTGAAGTGTTCAGAGAGAGTTTGGGTGTTACACTATCAACCCATAAAGCATTCGTCAAAGTGGAGTGCCAATTATGTTGTTCAGAGTAAATGGTCTTCTTGATAATGCGGATAAGGTTTTTATTTATAGATTCTGCGACACCATTTCCCTGCGGGAAGTAGTTAGATGAGTGTTTAAGCACGATGCCATTTTGCAATGAAAATTCATAAATATTTAAAGATGAAAAGTAAGTTTCATTGTCAAAATCAAGTGATACCAGAGCAACAAAGTGTGAGACAAAGTTATGTTGAAGGAATTTGATGACTTCCTGGTCATTCACTTGCTTAAGCGGAAATGCTTTTGTCCACTGTGTGAAGCAATATGTAGCTGTCATGATGTAGCGATGTTGTTTTGATGAATGTGGGAAAATTTCACCAATGATGTTCAGGCCCCACTGTTGGAATGGTTCATTCACTGTAACAGGGTGTAGTGGGGCTGCTAACCTTCGTGTTCTTCCAGCACATCATTGACAGACCTGGCACTTATGGGCGTAAGCATGTGCATCCTTAAATAATATGAGCTAGTAGAAATTGGATCACATGAATTTGTGCTTAGTGGTGTTTCTCACGAAGTGTCCCCCAGCTGGTCCGTCATGCAGATCAAGTAAGACCTTCTCTGAATCATGTGCCTCCAGGAACTTGAGCAAAATTTTGTTACTGTGCTTTCTGCAAAGCAGTCTATGCACTAAATAATAAGGTAATGCTTTGAGGCGAAGTTCCCTCTTATGTCTCATGGATAAGTGAGAGGGTATGGTGCCATGCTCTAGGTACTGGCGCACTTCTTCGTACGAAGAGTTTCTGCATGGAGTGGGTTTTTCTTGCTCTACATCATATATATCGATTTCTCACTCCCCACCAGTGAGCTCTTCTTCTTCCTCCTATGCATGGACTGCTTCAATTGCAAGTTTGCAGAGACCATGAACCTTGACAATGTGAACTGGCTTGATTTCAAGATCATAGTCTTGCAAGCCTATTATCCAGTTTGCATGTCTTTCACCCAACTCTTGTTGTACAAGCAGTGACCGGACTACTTGGTGTGGCACAAAGACTATGCAATCATTCTTCAACAAGTAGGGTTTGAAGTGTTTCACCACCTTGTATACTGTGTATTATTGTTTTTCGATAGTGGGGTAGTTGAGTTCAGATCCCTGCATGCTTTCACTCATGAATCAGATGTGACATTTGATGTTCATTGCATCCTTCTGAGTGAGTATTGCAGTAAGCGCATTGTCGAAGGCGAAGGTGTATAGCAATAAATCTTTGTTAAATTATGGGATATAAAATGCAGGTGCATCTACTATAGCCTACTTGATATGGGTGAATTCATTATTTTCCTTATTTCCTGAGCTTTATACAGCATCCTTCCTGATCATGTCTTGTATAGGTTTCACTATCTATGCATAATCCAAGATGAACTTCCAGAGGAAGTTTATCTTTCCCAAGAAGGACTACATAGCTTTCTTGTTGGTTGGGTGAGGAATTTGTCTGATCCTCCGAACTCGGTATGGATCAACCTTAATCCCACTTATGGCAATGATGTGCCCGAGGAGGTTCCCCTTAGACACCGCAAATACGCTTTTATTGGGATTCAAGGATATCTCGTATTTTCGGCATCGCTCAAATATCTTCTTCAGATGGCGTATGTGATCTGACCATTTTCTGGAAAAGATAGTCATGTCATCAAGGTACACCACTATTCTTTGTCCGATAAGTCCATGGAAGGCAATGTCCATGGCACGTTGAAAGGTTGCACTTGCATTCACAATTCCAAATGGAATTCTCATGTAGGCAAATGTACCCCACTTGGTACAGAAGGTAGTTTTCAATCTATCAAGTTCTACTACCAAAACCTAGTTATATCCCGAAAAACCATCGAGCAAGGAAAAAAAAATTCCCCAGGAATTGTCTATAAAATATGCTCCATTGATAGCACGGGGTAGTTGTCTTTGTCTGAGGCATGGTTCAAGTTTTGGAAATGAATGCATAAGCGGATCTCCCCAGACTTCGTAGGTACAGGAGCTAAGTTAGAAACCCACATAGAATGACAAACTCTGTAAATGATCTGTACATCCAACAACTTATTCAATTCTTTATGTATGAGGGGTTCAAGTGACAGATGTACTTTTCTAGCTTCTGTTGAAATCGCTTAACCCCTTCTTTGATCAGAATCACATGTTGGATTATTCGCATGTCATATCTTTTCAAATCGTCATATGTTAATGTGAATTAATCTTAGTATTGTTTAAAAAAGTGGACAAAGGCTTTCCACTCCTATTGTGTGCAACACGTACCGAGATTGACGAACTTCAGATCTTATTCTACTCCCAAGTTGATATGTTCGTACATCATGGTGGAACAGTGGATTTTGTTATTCCTTGGCCCTTGAAAGAGGTTATGCAAGTCATAGATATTTGCGAGAGATACCACACCCTTGGGGATGAGTTTTCCTTTCTTGTCATCAATTGCACCTTGCAGAGACTACTCATGCTCATCTTCATCAATTTTTTTGTCCTTAAAGACATCAGCATTGGCCATGAGGTGCAGTATCTATTCATCATCATTAAAAATGTGTAGATTAGTTATGTTATCAAGGATAGAAGGCTTATCTAAAATTTCAACAGTAAACCTATCCCTAAGAAGTGTCATCCTATAAGCTACGTTAGCTAAGGCATCAACATCTTCATTACACATTCTTTGTACAAAAATGATATTAAAAGCTTGGAAGTTAGATATCAGTCACCATACTTCTGGTTGATAACTTTTGAGATGAGGTGACAAACAATGTATGGTGTTACGTACTTGTCATACCACGATTTCTAAATCACCTACCACTTTGAGCACAGCAACATTGACACTAATGGATTTTTGCAAGCCCAATACAAGTGTTTCATACTCAGCAATGTTGTTTTTGCAGTCGGACTCCAAGCGGCTTGAGATCAAGTGTTTCCTATGCTTTGTGTCTATCAAGACACACACGGCTCTAGATCCATCATGTGTCTTTGATCCATCAAAATACATGGTCCACAACTCATCTGCACATGAATCGCTTGATGCGCTAGTACTATTATTGCTACTGCTACTTCCACCACTACTCGTGTTACAATGTACTGTACATGTTTCATTTCCATCAATTGGGCAAGGAAGGAGACCCAACTACGTGTCTAGTGGGGTTGGAGTTGGATGTGCGAGATAACACCCCAGTTGTGTTTCCAAGAGGAAATTTCCGAACATGAGTTCTATGAAATCCAATGGTTCATTCTCACCATTAATGGGAGTGACATTATGTTTCATGTATCTCTCAAATAACACCTTGATCTAATTGCTTTTTCCCTAGTATGGAAGCCATAAGTGTGACCATTCTATGGAACTAGACATTCAACTTGTTGGATCAGTCTCTGCTAAGGAGTAAGCCATATGATTTTGGTATGTCCATAATGACAATGTTGATGCACTGATGAACTCGGTCGTCATGAGATAATACGATGATCACATCCCGAAGTTCACCAATGGCTGGTACGCATGTTCGATCTAGTTGGATGATCTACACATATGTCTTTCTCCATTGTGCATTGATCTTCTTGGAAATGTAGAGTGGCATGACATTAGCTGATGCACTAGAGTAAACAAAATAGTTGTGAAAATTGCAGTTAAAAATTTCAAATGAGAGAAAGAATGGAGGGAAAGCTAAGTTTGCTTCTTCCGTCTAGAGTGTGTTGAGCATAGTTGTGAGTGAACAGGGACATGTGATATCTCCCTTTCTAGTAGAGGTTATGTTGTCTGCGGATGTTTCCTCCAATGATGGCAGCAGAATACCCACTGACCCTTGAGTTTAGCTAACTCGAACAAAGATATGTTTGCACAAGTTTTCTTCATATCATCAACAATATTGTAGTCAAGATTGAGTAAACTCACCAAGGTGTCTGAGGTTAGAGTTGTGTTTGTGTTGTCCGGCGGAGTGTTCTGAAGTTTACTAATCATGGATGTAATCTTGTATGTAGTTGTCTTCCCAGGCTTTCTTTCAGCCTTCTTCTTTGGGACAGCTGGTGGATCAACCTTCCTCATCAATAGTTTCAGTTTTTCTTACATCTCCCCAATACTAGGGGGAGCCCTTTGACCCTTGAGATTGTATCGACCATTTTTCTTTTGGAGTTGCTTCTTGGTGTTCATCTTCTATGTTGCGTGCGAGCATTGATACATGTTGATCACTTGCCCAGTTCTTGGTTCCTCATCAAATGCAACATCTTCCTCATCATCTTCGTATTCTATTTGACACTACACATTTTTTACCACATTTGTCATACTTACACACATCAAGTCCGCAACTTGTTTCCATTTTGGATAAGTCCCTTCTGGGTGACGGTCTTCATGGAATGAATAAAACTTTGGGTTTGTGAACATGTCCCTCTGGAACACTGAGCTAGATCTCTATGCAGTTTTAGTCGAGAAGTTTTTGCTACCTGATGACATGCTCCTCTTATGTTGTCTGGGAGGTCGGCTATTAGCAGATGTCTCAACCATTCGTTCTTTCATCTCAGACATATATGTTGTCAAGTTCTTGAAAATATGAATAAGGGTTTCAATGTCACTTTCTTCTTTGTCTTTCCCCTTACTTACAGCAGCATGGGGCTTCTAGTTCGCATCTCTGGAGTCTTTTGTTGGTTCATCATCCTCGATAACTCCAATCGTGTGCAGGTCCTTTTCCACAACGATTTCCTCTTCGCAATTTTCAAGTAATGTTGGTCTTGCAGCTCACTTGACGAACTGTACAATATTGGTTGGCAGCACAGACATGTAATAGTTGACAATGATGGATTCATGAGGTTTTGTGGCTACTACAAACTTGTTCAATATGCATAAAAACCTCTGATTAAAATCCTTCACTTTCTCTTTCAATTCCATATTTAGACTACCCAACTCTTTGAGCAACATGGGGGGGTCTTGTCATCTGCAAATTTTTCCAAAAACATTCTTTTGAACATACCCCAATTTTGGATGGAATTACATGAAGGTTATGATATCATACTACAGCTCGGCCATCTAAGGTACACGAAAACAATCTGCATGCAACATCATCGTGTTGTACCTCGAGTGTCTGTAGTTCTGGGTAGAAGTTGTCCAAGTGTTATTCTACCTTCACTATTTTGTCGAGGTAATACCTTTTCAACATCCTATATTAATGCTTTGGCATCTTATGCAAAGCGCTTGGGAGAGCCAATGGTCCCTGATTCATCCATTCCAAGTTTTGGTCAACCATGTCTTCTTCTTATTCATCCTCCTCCTCTTCTTTAGAATTTGATTGTTTCGCCTCTAAGTCTTTTGGTTCGTCTCCACCTCCCCCTCCTCCGCTGCCTTCCCCTTTGTCTCATGTACCAGAGCCTGAGCCAAAGATCACGAGGGTGTCCTATTCTCCTAGTTGGGAGACTAGAGGTTCCTTTTTGTTCTCAACATCTTCTACCAGACCTTCAAGCGTGGCAAGAACTACTTCTTCCACTTATGAGACAAAAACTCCTGTGGGAGTGGCCTTTGGCTTCTTTGATGTGTATGGAAGATATTGTATTCCTGGGATCAGTCTGACTACTTTGGCAAACTGACGGATGATGGGATGAAAAGAGCAGAGGTGTTGATATGAAATTTCGTGTTCACGTATGGGAGGTGAGGAGTAATGATGAAGAACCTGAAAACGCTGGGCGCACTCCTTACCTATTGCTGAAACAAAATAATGATGATTATCCTTGAAAACGTTGGCATACTTCTCTCTACTACTGAATCAAAAAAAAATGGTGATGATCCTTGAAAATGCCGGGTGCACTTCCAACTATTGCTGAGCGCAATTCAATAACAGGTGAACAGCAATTACCAATTCACAATACAAATAGGAATATTGTTTCGTTTAAATGCTGGAATCGAATTCCTAGCCTCTTCCAAAGACAGCGCAGGCAAGAAAATGCTTTAACAATCACACAACCGTGTTAAAGAACTTGTTACAAACCTTTGCAGGCATACCTATATTGCATTTGTGCGCGATTAAAACCCAAAACGATCCCAACCATTGCAGTCTAGTTTAAAATTGATGTGATCCAATAGAAATCGGTTAATTAACACATGCGTATGTCGATTGACCGGTGTTCCCCTGCAACACAACTACACTTACCGTGATCGAAAGTCACCCCCATGAATCTCGCAATTGAATGCCGCAATACCGGATCTAGATCCGCTCCGATGTGATGGATCGGTAGTCACAGTTTGTCCCAACAATTGATTGCTGCATTAGTAGATCATAGATCCGCTCCAATACGGTGGATCGGCAATCTCCAGGACTGATTGTCAACTATTTATTGCTGATTTCATAATGCCAATGCAGATTTATCTGAGCTAACTCAGTTCAAACGGTGTATTCAGTTCCACGTCTTTGATTCGATAGGGATTTACTCCACGTTCTCTATGTTAAGGACTTCCCAACTCACAAAGGGCGACAGCGCTATGTTTGCCAAAAGAACCACAGAATTTTTTATGCGATTTTTAATACAAACATAGATTGAATTTACTTAAATTCATTACACAGACATCAGTGCGCAACCTCCAGTATTTGTCATTCAATTTTGGAATATAATCACGCAAAACAGATAATAACAGAGCTTTGGATTGGTTTTTCTTTCTTTATTATTCCAGAACTACAAAAACCATATACACGCTGTCACATTCTCACTCTAATACACACTGTCACACTCTCCCCTAACTACTCGATACATACTCTTCTAATTATAAGAATTCTAACAATAAACTCCTACTTATTTGGGCTCGCATACACCTGTTATAACAATCTTAACAATAAGATAGACACGCCTATTACAGTAATAGCTAATAATTTGTAAAGTCGCCTTCTTTAACAAATTGAACCGAAATGAATTCCACTTTGTCAGGCCATAACATGTGGGCAATTTCCCACATTGCTTGACCATTCCGATGCTCCTGCATCAGACTCCCGGAGAAGAAAAGATTGGCTCTTTAAACTTTCAAGATTTATGCCATATTTCTGCAATTCAGTTGCTGTCAACCAACTGGAATCTTCCATTGGCTGCTCTTTCCACTTGACAAGATACTGAAAATATGTCTGCCCTCGAGTTTTCTTGGATATCCTCTGATCTAAAATAGCTTCAACTTCTTTCTTGAATGTTTTTGGTACCTGTTCTTTCCAATCCACAGTTTGAACTTCATCACCTGTAGCTTCAGTCTGCAATTCTGTTTCTACCTCTTTGAATGGATACAAGTCTGCAATATTAAAAATGGCAGATATTACGATCCCTTCCGGCAACTCAATCTCATATGCATTGGCTGAAAATTTCCTTTTGATTTTACATGGCCCTATTTTCTTCAGTTTCAGCTTATTGTAAGTTTTTGTAGGAAATCTTTCTTTTCTCAAATATGCCATGACCAAATCTCTTACCTGAAACTCATTTTCTCTTCTTTTCAGATCTGCTCTCTGCTTGTATCTCTTGCTACTTTCCTGTAGTTTACCTTTAACCTCTTCCTGTAGCTTCTGCATTTGTTCAGCAAAATTGTCAGCACTTGCACTTCTGGCTTCTTGTTTCCCCAAGTCTCTTAGCTCATATACTCCTCTCGGATGCATTCCAAAGACAATCTGAAATGGACTCATTCCAGTGCTTCGGTTTGGTGTGTCATTGTAAGCAAATTCATCTTGAGCTAATGCTAGATCCCACTGTTTGGGATTCTGATGTACCAAGCTTCTTAATATATTCCCCAAACTTTTGTTTACAACTTCAGTTTGACCATCTGTTTGAGGATGGTAAGCTGAACTAAAACTGAGTTTAGTTCCCAGTTTCTTCCAAAGTGTCCTCCAGAAATGCCCTACAAATTTAGTGTCTCGATCTGATACAATACTTATAGGCAGACCATGCAATCTTACAATCTCTGAATAGAATAAATTTTCTATGTGTGTGGCATCATTAGTCTTCTTACAAGCAATAAAATGAGCCATTTTAGAAAATTTGTCTACAACAACATAAATAGAATCATTTCCTCTCTGAGTTTTTGGTAAACCCAAAACAAAGTCCATACTCACTACATCCCATGGTCGATCTGGGATGGGCAATGGTTGATATAGTCCGGTATTTTGACTCCTTCCTTTGGCATACTGACATACCCTGCATTTCTCAACAAACTTTTTAACATCAATTTGCATTTTAGGCCAATAATAAAAAGCATTCACCTGAGTGAAAGTTTTGTCTTGTCCAAAATGACCAAACAATCCTCCACTATGCTTCTCTTTAATGATGTTCTCTCTCATGGAACATTTAGGAATGCATAATTTGTTGCTTTTAAATAACAGGCCTCCTTGAACAAGGTAATCCATCCATTGACTTTTGTTATTGCTCACCGGATTCTGCACTGTTGTGTAGATGTCTTTAAAATCCTCATCATCCTTGTACATTTCTATCATTTCATCAAAACCTACAACACCCACTTTAAATTCTTGCAAAAGAAAACTTACTCTGCTCAATGTATCCGCTACTTTGTTAGTCTTACCACTTTTATGCTTTATTACAAAAGTGAAACTTTGCAGAAATTCCACCCACTTGACGTGCTTCTGATTTAGCTTTGGCTGATTATTAATAAACTGCAAAGCATGGTTGTCTGAATATAAGATGAACTCCTTTGGTAGCAAGTAATGCCTCCACTTTTTTAATGCATGCACAAAAGCGTAAAATTATTTATCATAAGAAGAATATTTTTTCTTTGCATCATTTAACTTCTCACTGAAATATGCTATTGGCCTTTGCTCTTGGCTTAGCACTGCACCAACTGCTTCTCCACTTGCATCGGTTTCCACTTGAAAGACTTTCTCGAAATTTGGTAAGGCTAGAATAGGCGTTTCTATTATCTTACTTTTCAACAAATTAAAATTCCTATCAGCTGCTTCTATCCATCGAAATGGTTGATTGACCTCCTTGATTGTCTCAAGGATTGGTGCACAAACTTGACTAAATCCCTTTATGAATTTTCGGTAGAAACTAGCAAGTCCATGGAAACTTCTTACCTCAAAGACACTCGTGGGAGTAGGCCAGTTTTTGATTGCTTGTACCTTTTCCGGATCCATTTTCAAACCATCTCTGGAAATCACAAATCCCAAATATACCAGCTCCTCTTTCATGAAACTACATTTCTTCAGATTGATTAGTAGTTTCTCTTTCTGCAGAGTTTTCAAAACTAACTTCAAGTGTTCCAAATGTTCCTCTTTACTTTTGCTGAAAACTAGAATATCATCAAGGTAAAAAACAACAAACTTACCTGTATATTCTTTCAGAACCTCATTCATTAGTCTCATGAATGTATTGGGCGCATTAGTGAGCCCAAAAGGCATCACTAACCACTCATACAATCCACTGTTGGTTTTAAAAGTTGTTTTCCACTCATCGCCTTCCCGGATTCTGATCTGATGATACCCGCTTTTCAGATCTATCTTAGTAAAGTACCTGGATCCACTTAAACAATCCATTAAATCATACATCCTGGGCAAAGGAAATCTATACCTGACTGTTATCTTGTTGATAGCTCTGGAATCGGTGCACATGCGCCATTCTCATCCCTTTTTCAGACTAAGCACCGTGGGTACAGCACACGGACTCAGACTTTCTCGAATCATCCCCTTGTCCATCAGCTCTTGAACCTGTCTTGCAACTTCTGCATTTTCCTAAGGAGTTAATCTATATGCAGCTTTGTTAGGTAGACTTGCTCCTGGTATAAGTCGATATGGTGACTTATACTTCTAACTGGTGGTAATTCATTTGGCAATTCATCCACAATGATTTCCATGTAACTATTTAACACAGATTGAATTTCTTTAGGCAAATCATGTAAATTTGTGGAGGTTAAAATTACCTTTGGCCTTCCCACGATAGTGAAATGCATCTCTGCGCTTTTATCCACCTCTTGTAGAAATTCTTTGCCACTGATCAGCATAATATTATTTTCAGGCAGCTCTTTATCAGCATCATTCTTCACTGGCAGCAATGTATGCTTAACTCCATCCTTTTCTATGGTGTATGTATTTCTTCTTCCATCATGAATCGCCTTCCGATCAAATTGCCATGGTCTCCCCAATAACAGGTGACATACGTCCATGGGCATTATGTCACATGAAATCACATCTCTGTATGTGCCAATCTGCATTTCCACATTACATTGCTCTGTCACGGTGACTTGATGACCCTTCTGAAGCCAAGATACTTTGTAAGGTGCAGGATGCACTTTCTTTGTTAACCCAAGATTTTCCACCATCTCTGTAGACACAAGATTGTCAGTACTCCCGCTATCAATTATAACCTTACAGCACTTACCCTTTGATTTCCAAGTAGTCCTGAACAAGTTCTTCCTTTGCGCAGGTTCTCCAATCTCTTTTTCTGATCTCAGCAAAGTTCTTCTGAGCAGCAATGATTCACCTTCCTCTGGTGGTTCTTCCTTCTCTACAAGTCGAGGTGGTTCCGGCTTTGCCTCAGCCACATTTGCACCCCTCTGGCTTGCTGATTTTTTATGAGGACAGTCCCGCGACATATGTCCCCATTCTCCACAGGTATAACACCTAACATCTCTTCCTCACCCTCTTCCTCTGGGTGCGAATCTCCCTCTACTAGATTCACCCATCTGTGGTGATTTGCTGCTTGAACTTCCTGCTTCAAACTGATGTTGTGTTCCTCTGGATCTGGCTGATCCTCTACCTCTTGCTGAAATCCTTCCTTTGTTTCTTTGATTCTGTTTCCGCAATATTTTCTCCTCTGCTTTCAAACTTGCTTGATAGGCATCTTCAACATTTTTCAAACTTAACAGGCTAATCTCGTCTTGGATCTCATACCTTAGCCCATTAACATATCGAGCTACTTTCTCCAAGTCATCTTCTACATGCCCTGTCCTGCTGCTTAACCTATAAAATTCTTCAGTATATTCTTTAACAGACATTCCTTTCTGCTTCAAATTTTGCATCTGCTTAAAAAGATTCAAATGATAGTCTTTAGGCAAAAACTTAGCTTTCAGTTTGCCTACCATCTTATCCCACTCTTGATCTTAGATTTCCCCTTTCTCATTCTTGATGTCTGTAACTCGTCCCACCAGATGGCTACATGGCCCTTCAGTCTGGTGACTGCAAACTTCACCCTCTTATTCTCCTCAACCTCTTCATAATCAAAATACTGATCTATGGATCTGATCCAATCCATGAGCTCCTCGGCATTTAAACTCCCTTCATCCATAGGAATTTCTATCTTGGGTTTGCTGCCAACTTTTGCCAGCATCTTGAGGACTTTGGCAGTTTCATTTTCTTCTCCTGCCTCCACCTCTTCATCAGATTCTTCTGAAGAACTCTCAATTCTCTCATCAGGTGCTCTTCTCTGAGTTGTTTCCATTGTCTCCATTCGTTCACGCAGTCTTCGCACTTCTTCTATCAGGACTGCATTTGGTTCTGGTCTTCCTCGACCAATTCCTCGCCTTGGCGGCATATTAGCTGCAACCACCTGTATCTTTTGGCTCTGATACCAAAAAATTGATGAAGAACCTGAAAACGTTGGGCGCACTCCTTACCTATTTCTGAAACAAAATAATGATGATTATCCTTGAAAACGCTGGCGTACTTCTCTCTACTACTGAATCAAAAAAAAAATGGTGATGATCCTTGAAAATGCTGGGTGCACTTCCAACTATTGTTGAGCGCAATTCAATAACAGGTGAACAGCAATTACCAATTCACAATACAAATAGGAACATTGTTTCATTTAAACGCTGGAATCGAATTCCTAGCCTCTTCCAAAGACAGCGCACGCAAGACAATGCTTTAACAATCACACAATCGTGTTAAAGCGCTCGTTACAAACCTTTGCAGGCATACCTATATTGCATTTGTGCGTGATTAAAACCCAAAACGATCCCAACCATTGCAATCTAGTTTAAAATTGATGTGATCCAATAGAAATCGGTTAATTAACACATGCGTATGTCAATTGACCGGTGTTCCCCTGCAACACAACTACACTTACCATGATCAACAGTCACCCCCATGAATCTCGCAATTGAATGCCGCAATACCGGATCCAGATCCGCTCCGATGTGATGGATCGGTAGTCACAGTTTGTCCCAACAATTGATTGTCGCATTAGTAGATCACAAATCCGCTCCGATACGGTGGATCGGCAATCTCCAGGACTGATTGTCAACTATTTATTGCTGATTTCATAATGCCAATGCGGATTTCTCTGAGCTAACTCAGTTCAAACGGTGTATTTAGTTCCACGTTTGTGATTCGATAGGGATTTACTCCACATTCTCTATGTTAAGGACTTCCCAACTCACAAAGGGCGACAACGCTCTATTTGCCAAAACAACCACAGATTTTTTATGTGATTTTTAATACAAACACAGATTGAATTTACTTAAATTCATTACGCAGACATCAATGCGCAACCTCCAGTATTTGTCATTCGATTTTGGAATATAATCACGCAAAACAGATAAAAACAGAGCTTTGGATTGGTTTTTTTTCTTTATTATTCCAGAACTACAAAAACCATATACACGCTGTCACATTCTCACTCTAATACACACTGTCACACTCTCCCCTAACTACTCGATACATACTCTTCTAATTATAAGAGTTCTAACAATAAACTCCTACTTATTTGGGCTCGCATACACCTGTTATAACAATCTTAACAATAAGATAGACACGCCTATTACAGTAATAGCTAATAATTTGTAAAGTCACCTTCTTTAACAAACTGAACCGAAATGAATTCCACTTTGTCAGGCCACAACATGTGGGCAATTTCCCACATTGCTGGCCCGTTCCGATGCTCCTGCATCAAGTAACCAACTTCAAGTTTGTGCGTAGGTGAGAGGGAGTGTGAATTACTTCCTTGACCAGATGATTGATGAGTGGGGGTGAGAGGAAATTCATCCATAAACAACTGGCATCACTCCTTCTAGTGCCGAAAATGTTGATGGTTTTGGACCCACCAACATTTAGGGGATCTCCTTGGTATGAAGTCCCAACTAGACCTCACACTATTTGGTGTAGGAGTACCATCCAGTATGATGGCCTGGTTTCCATTATCTTAAAGATATGACTTAGTTCTTGCTTATCAACACATCAGAGTGGTACAGTTATTCTTCAAACAGCGAGGTTTGTGTGCCTGGTGAGTGCTTAGTGTAACTTGCGTC
Source organism: Pinus taeda (assembly GCA_000404065.3). NCBI lineage: Eukaryota > Viridiplantae > Streptophyta > Pinopsida > Pinales > Pinaceae > Pinus > Pinus taeda. Next base: position 110,144 of record APFE031455539.1, read on the forward strand.
TAATTTATTTCACTACAGAGGGAAAGGGTGAGAGTGAGTCTCAAGTCGAAAGGTAATAGTCCCAACTCAGTTAGAGACATACAACATAGCAGGACATGTGCAACTTCCAGCGGAGTAGTCCACACAAATGCAGTAGTTACAAACACAAAGTGAACACATAGCACATACAACACCCAATGGAATAGTCCACATGAGTGCAGCGATCATTATAATAAGTTTATAAGAATAATTTTGTCGAGTTTCTGGCGGAATAGTCCACATGGTAAATATAGCATTAACAATTGATACAACAAATGTCCAACAACATGTGCACTAAATCAACCAAAATCATTTAATTGTCTTAATACAAGTTAAAGCAACATGCAATACAAGCTTCCAAAGAATAGTCTTACAAATGAATACAATACATGTGTGAAAATGTGATGGCCTGTTTCCAGGCTTCTAAATTAAGTGAAAGTTCCAAGACACATCCATACACTATACATCATTAACCCCCATAGAAAGGATTTGGAGCCACTGCTTGCTCCTCAAAGAAAATACTACAGACTATCAAGGCTATGTGGGAGGAGCCAAGGTGAAAATTCCTTTACATGTACAAATGAGGGGTATATATAGCCAGGGGTGAACTTGACCCTTGTGAGTCTTTGACTTCCCTCATGACTGTTTGAATTACACAACTCTTCAATTGACATGACTCGTCAACTTCATATTTGGATCTCTTGGACTTCCACGTTACATTACATTGATTACAATAGTGTGGCCCATAGTAGTGATGTGGCCGAGACGACTCATGACATGACTCGACATGACAGTGCTAGTATGTTCATTTTGATGGTGGTGTCCATGTCAAGTTGCAGTGCTGCTGAATGATGAGTTTTCTCTTGGTGTATCATAGCTTCACCTCTGCATGACAAAGTGTGCAGAGTCTTTAATGGTCTTGGCATTTGTTTGATGTTGCATGTGCATGTATCCTCTTCGTTGGTACGTGGCATGCTTCGTGTGTTCATCCGTTCGCGGATAAGTCTCCTAGCATGTGCTCCTTGTTCATCCCATTCATCCCTATGCCATATCTCATCCATGTACCTATATCTTCAATCACTCATGATGAGATGACATCAAATCCAAAAATCCCCTAGTCTACCATGATGCATCATCTTTCGTTTTCGGGTGCAAGTCACCGAGATAGAGGACAAGGCTCTGAAACTATGTAAATCACATTTCAGCTCGAGATGCGAGTATCTGGGGAACTGTCAAGAAAAACTACGCAGAGGTCACTGAGAGGCTGGGTTGAACATTCCGGGACAACAATGACATTCTGCGTGATCTGGCTCAGCTCAGAGGTGGAACTACATAATTTTTCTAGGGAAGGCAGTGAGGGCAGCAGGAAGCACTGGCAGTGAAAACTACGTAGATTTTTAGGGGGGGTTGGAAGCAGGTTACAGGAGCTTGCTAGCCACAACTACACAGAACTTGGAGACAGTTATGCAGGACATGTTTGTGCAATTTCTGTGTTGATCAGGGTGTCAAGCAGCAGGGGGACAGTCCAAGAAAAATGTGCAATATTTGGGAGCAGCAATAGGTCAGCTCGCAGGGGAACTAACTGAAAAACTGCATAATTTTCAGAGACAATGCAGTGACAGGCAGTGGGCGCCTATCCCTCTTGTCTATGCAATTTCTTTAGCCAGCGTATGCAAGCATGTTGATTGCTTCTCCAAAATTTTTGGGAGGAGTGAATCCCAGGGCCACTGCCCAATCAAATTCTCTAGTTAACCAGCAAGAGGCTTAATGGATATGCTTGTGAGCGGCATAGATTGAGATAGATTCTTGGTCAACTTAAGCGTTTTTTTGGGTGACATTCAGCCAATTCAATTCTAGGATTACACAGTGTAGACTACTAGGAGGCACCTCAAGCTCTGCGAAATTCTGGGCAGCAGTACTTGGTCACTAAAAGCTGAGACTACATAATGCATCTCATTTGAGGTCTGGTTAATGGAGGGTGGTTTGATCGACAGATCTTCGACAAAATGGTTAATTGTGTGAGTGAGTGAACTCGTGTATACATGACCTTTCGAATACACACTCAACATGACTTGACGACAAGACATCTCGAACCAAAAATACAACATATGCTTAGTGTGACTGACCAAAGGGTGCGAGCAACAAGTGCAACACTTGAGATAGATTGTTGAATGACCATGATGACACTTGCGCGACATTTCATACAACTTCATGTGTGAGTGCAATAGATGATTACATAGCGAACACGACTTGTACACATAAAGACAGACCTTGAACACATCCAAAACAAGACCACAAGCATGACTTTGTAACCAACATGCTAAAAGACGACCAGTGAATGGTCAAACAAAGAGGGTTTAAATACTTGACACGAGCTCATGGGATGAGCTTGATTGTTTGCAAAAGTAAAGGAAAACCCCAAGGAAGGCTCCGAAATTGGATGTAAGCTAAAATTTTGGAGGGTGTTGCAGTCATTACAGCACCCTCTTAACTAGGGAAGTATTCATAATGACTCATCGGGATATTCTGAAGTTGAAGACTTCTATAAGAAAGGATCCAAATTGATAAGCATCATTATTGATAACATCATCATAACCAACATTATCAAAGTACCAAGGCCTTGACAAGTAATCTCTATCTCTCCACTAGATCAAAGCACAATGTTGGGAGGCACCCAATTAGACACCATAATGACTTTCTAAGGCACATACACCACTGAGGTTGACCAAATTATGTCCTCCATAGGATCATTTCCTACTTATCACAAGGAAATGTTAGTCCACAGGACCATTCTTTTCGCTAGGTCAATGTACTTGACTTAGGCTATTAATCCTAATCAGCCACAGTACATGACTCAAGAATTTCAGTGCAAGATGCTTATACAATCCACCATTATCCCTATCTTTACCTATGTACTTGACCGACAGGTGTTAGTCCTAGCCACAATTACATGGCACATGGAGAACTATGTGTCCATCATCACTCCCTCTTAACTTGGGAGGATAAATACACAATCTTAATCCTATCTTAAAAGTACTCATACTTCCCTTACATCAGCTACATTTTTATCCATGGACATTTCTTATATCCTCTCGGCTCCTATTTAGACCATGTGTCAAATCATAATATTCTTTGACGTTTCATGAAAAACCAAGTTCTCTAATAATATTTATACTACTTTTATCATTACAAAGTATCAATGTCAAATCTAGCACACCATTAAACAATCCATCGAATAAAAAATTTATGAAACTAAACTACTTCATTACCATATCATATACCTCTTGCAATGCTTGGTGCAACAGGATTCTGCTTTTGCTAAGAAACCAAACCAAAAACAACCACCAGTAGTATCTTTTCTCATTATCATCACTTCCATCCTAATCAATGCATCAATTCATCATTTAAAACTTCTATAGGATCATGAACACATGCTTCCCATTTTTCTGCCAAGCTTTAGGTCCCATGTAACAATGTATCAATCTAAGATCCTACATTTCAAATTCTAGCTCTATCTCCCTCTGAAGACAATACCTTACCCTTTAACTCATGAATCCTTATTTTGTGAGAAACAAATTATAGATATCATTCTTCAATCATGAGCCTCCTTTTTCAAGTCCTTCAAAAATCTGAGGCAATTGTCTTTTCATAATTCTTTTCCTCTTCCAAGTTGCTATCTATTGTATTCTTGACTTCTAAAATGATCCAGACATATAATTTAAATTTCCTACCCCCTCTAAACTTGGTTACTTTTCTAGTACATATGGAGAAATTCCTCTTTAATTCATTTTTCAGTTCTTTCATCTGTTGCCAATTTCTCATTATCCCTTGTCATAAACTTGTAATCCTCACTTTGAGGCCATGGAAGAAAAAATACCATTAAACAAATTTCATAGACAATAAATTATCCAAAGTTAAACACAACAACTATATCAATAATATATAGAATATTTATTTTTTGACAAAATTCAACTCCCCCTTACTCTTGGACTTATTTCATTCAACTTCATCATCATTGTCCTCATCATCAACATAATGTCATATCCTTCTTGCAAAATCTAAGGTTTTTTGTTTGTAGTAGAAACTATCATTCCTAGCGTACAAATCCTATAGCTTTCTTATTTGAACCTTCGCTAAGGTTCATAGACCAACACTCTTGATTGTAGCTTGATAAATCGGGACTTTTTCCTTTCAGCTTATTCTCATCTTTCTAATGTTTTTGAAAACCTTGGAGTCCCAAACCAAGCACATATGAAATTGATAATCTAGAAGTTCCTATCCTAGTGGTAACTCATCATATTTTAGTCCTAAATACTGCATGTGATTCATTTAGCAGATCTAACATTCCATACAATGTGTGTATCCTTCTAAAAGCACACATCCTTGAGATTATCATTACTTTGTCGAACTTATTTGTGAGTGTATAAGAATGTAAATAGTGTCTCTCTTCATATTTAGAATTGAATTATGATGTAATAAGAAAAGAATATTTCATTGTGAAAGAAAAATTCACTTATTAAAACATGGGTTTCATGCTTTGGTCATTGGTAAATAGGTCAAAGCACCCATTGTGTACTCTAGAGTTTGTGTCTTGTGTCAAATTCAAAGTCATAATATATTAGACCCTTCTTGGGCTCTTTGTGTCAAATAAAAAAGTTAAATTTTATGTAAACAATCATGTAAAAACTCCATACATCAAGTCGTCCTCCAGCATATCAATTCGGCCTCATGAAGGAGGTACAACCACTATATATAGAGGAGCACTTCAACCTTGTAGTATGATGATCACTCACTCACTTAATCTGCAACATTTTCTAAAAAAAGGAAGGAATGTGAAGACTAAAGAGACAAGAAATAATTCAGGTGAAGGAATAAAAGAATCTCATAAAGGAAAACATAATGAAGTTTATGTTTCTTCTACTACATGTGTGAATAGACCTGAAATAGAAGAATGAAGATATAGATTCTTGGGTGCAAACCGAAAATTTCAAATAATGGAAGAAGCATGATATTTTTTTGTTTGGTTGAAGCAGATTATGATTCTTCTGCTACACATGTGAATGTACCTAAAATAGAAGAACGAAGATACAAAGTCTTGGGTGCACACCAAAAATTTCAGATAATGGTAGAAGGATGAAATTTTTGTTGTTTGACTAAACTTTGGTTGTTCTATATTGGAGGCTGGCTTGATGGATGGAAGGGAGTCTATGTCTTGTTATATGGTCAAGGTTGTCTCATTTGATATGAATCTTCTAGTGGAAGAAGTTTGATTAGGTTTTCCCCTTCATAGGGGTTTTTCCCTGGCTAAGTGCCTACGTCTTGTGTTCTCCTCTTTTTCTTTGTGATCTTCATATCTTTGGAAAGTGTCTTGATGATGAGAATATAATTACAAAGAAGAAAAACTAACAACTAATCACAAGAAATTATCAAGTAAAAGAGAAATCAAATTAATAAGAAAAACCCTAATGTTTCCCTAATGGATTTCTCAACATGGTGTCAGAGATAAGGTTAGTGAATAAGACAATTGAAGATCATTTTTATGTGAAAAATACAAAGGTTTCTAGCCTAGTTTTTTAGGACGAGCTAATTAGGAGGAATGAATTACAAAAGATACATTTATGGGCACATACCTCTACAATTAGGGCTACAGATCAGAATTTGAAGATCGAAATATTGAGGAACCAAAATATCTCATTTGGAAATTCGAATGACTAGACCTATAGCCTAATCAAAGTTGAGTCCTTTGAAACAAGGAAAGAAGTACTAGGCATAAGGATTAAGATCTGAAATCGCCATTTAAAATCTAGACTTTGTGAAATCTCAGAGTTCCTAAAACTTATAAAATCTATTCATGTTAGTGGATATTAAATTCAAGAAGGAAAGTGTCTCATTTTGAACTAAAATAATCCTTCTCAAGCTTGCACTGAATTTATTAAAAGCCTGATAAACCTAACTAGAATGCCAAAATTTGAAGCTACAACCACTTGGGAAAAGGTGTTGAAACTTTTATTAAGAAACGTTCAAGAATTAAAAGTCCAAGGAAGAAATTATTTAGAAATCTAAGTCACTATTAAATTTGAAGAAGTCAAGATCACTATGAAAAAAAGCAAAGATATGTATGATTAGAGAAATCCAAAAAAGTGAAGTTTGCAATTTTGTTCATAAACAAGTGATCGAACTCTAGGACTAGGAATAGTCCTTGAAGCAAGCAAATAAACTACTTGAAGGAGAAATCAAAATCAAATATCAGAAACCTACATTCAAGATTTTTTTTCTACCTAAGGAAATCATCATTTTACGGTGTTTTGTAGTCATAAAGACCTAGGTACTTATACAAATAAGATCCAAGACCTATCAGTGACTTAGAAGGATCACAGTGTTTTGAGTAATAAAACTCATTTTGATAAATTCAAATATCTCATTCCTTTGAATTCCATCAATCTTGCAATTCATGGTGTTAGCACTTTGTAGTTTTCCTAGGCTGAAAAGGAAACTGTAGAGGTAACCACAAACCACTTTTAAAGCTGGGATCTAGCCCTTCCATCTTTAGAGACGACTCCCTTTATATGATTTTAATTTTAATTTTTAGATTTTAGGCTAGGTATGAAAGGAGAAGGTAGAATTTTTTGAAGTTTTGGTTGTAAAATGGAAGAGAAGTACATTGGGCATGGAGTCATTAGATTTTCAGTAATCAATTAAAAAAACAGAGCAGAAAACAGGGTGAGGTAGGAAAACTCTTGTATCTCGTAGAGCTGATGTGGTGTGAATGAGATGAATGAACATTAAGTTCAATTAAATATAGAGCATACACATATGAATTATATACTTCATATCAGAAAGAAAACATTGATATTGTTTAAAAAGCCAGAGCAGAGTACTGAAAGTAAATTCGGCCCTTTAATTTTCTTGTAAACAATTTAGGAATGAAAACATGCATATGAGACGTGAAAGGAAACATATTTAAAAAGAGGGAAACATCACCATTTTCTTGACACAAGAATCCTAAAAGCAAACTTCCTCTGTCTTACTAAATTGATTACTTCAAATGTATTCTATTGCTTACAATAACAAAAAAATCTTGTCTTCGTGCATAATCCAACCCTTAATGAGTCTTTTTACAAAATATTTATAGACTTTGTCTCGAATAAATTTGGACTTCAAATAAAACTTATTACAAAATAATATCTACTAAAAACATCTAGATATATCTAAAATAGTACTAAGTAATAGGAAATATAGGCTATTTTTTATTTATGTTCAGACTTTGAACTGATTTGTTGTTGATTGTAGCTACTTTTTCTCTTCTTTTGTCTGTGTGGTTCCAAAACTGTAGGAATTATGTTTATCTTTATTCAACCAGATATACTAACTTATCCCATCTCTCTTCACTCAAAATGGAAAAATTTACCATGTTCTTGAATCTCTCATCTACTTCTATGTATGTCTCAAAAGTTGGCTTATTCAAAAATAGATGATCAATTTCATGTTGAATAAAGAGATCATGTTGTAGACCCTCCATGAAAGATTCTCTGCTAATAGTTCCTCTAACTTTAAGAAATTTAGATGCATCTGCAGAAATATTACACAATTGATCTTGATATTTTTCTAATGGAGTCAATTTTCCATTAGAAACTCTTAAGGTTGGAAGCTCCTTTTCCTGCAATACATTAAATTTTCTGTTAAATCTTTTTACCTATAACTCCAATTCTTTGCACTTATTTTCTAATTGAACGACAATAATTTTCTTTGTCAAGACTCTTTTGACTTCCATCACTACATATGTTCTATCATGAATCTTGAGCTCTTCAAGCTCATCTTTAGTTTTGGAATTCAAAATTTTTATTATCTTGTGTGCTTCTATTGGTCTATGCTCAATTTTAACTTTTGTCTACTCAATAATTACCTTAACATTCTGCAATAGCTCTTCTTGTTCAAAAATTATCTGAATAGATGGCCACAATTACGTAATATTTGCATTAATATTGTGCCAAATGTTGTGCTTGTTGTTTGGTCAATTTAGTGTGATCTAAATTGCTATTTATAATGTCAACCCGGGGTTCGTACACTGACGAAGTGAAGTGTACTATATGTACTAGATAACCATTTCCTTAGGCTTTTGTCGTTTTAAGCTTTTTAGTTTGTTTTTGGATTTTATTTTTCCTTAATGTGTGATGGTAAAAGTGAAGTGTGAAGTGTGTGGAGTGTAGATGGTGATGGTTTCTAAACTTGAAAATGCTCAAAAGAACGCTTTACAATAACTAAAATGAAATCAATTCTTAAGAGAAAACAAATACATCAAATAGTGAACTAATGACAATGGCCCAGTATCCTTGCTGCTGAAAATGAAAAGAAAGCAAAAAATTGAAAAACAACTCAAACTTAAAGCAAAGCAGCTAATTCACACTACTTTAACTTTTCAGATCCTTTGCCCTTCGGCTCAATCTACTTGGTGGGAAGTAATCATAAACAAGTTAAGCAATATGATATTTAACTGTTCAAGAAAGTAAATTGCATAAAGAAACTAATCACACTACTTGAGTTTTTCAAATCCTTTACCCCTCAGCTCAATCTACCTTGGGGAAGTAATCATGAACATATCAAGCAATATGATAACTAAATGTAAATTGCAGAAAAGTAACTAATCACACTACTTAAACTCTTCTAGTCCTTTACCATTCAGCTCAATCTACTTTATGGAAAGCAACCATGAGTAAGCAATATGACAACTAATTCACACTACCGTTAGTAATATTCTGATTCTTTGTTGATATAGCCATTTGACCACAGAAAGAAATCATAAATTGATGAGCAGTATGATGTCTAACTAGCAGAAAAAGAAATAAGCAAATCACAACTTAAAAAGGACAATGTTGAATTTAAACTCCAGGAAATAAAAGTTAGCAGGAAGGAAAAGATGATCTCATATGCCAAAAGTTATCAAAAAGACGAAAATTTGCCCAGGCTGCCTAAGAGAACCTGCAAAAACACTGATCAGTTTACAGCTCTAAGAAAACAAAGATGAAGATATGAACAGCAAAAACATAAACAGCATATTATGTACAAGCTAATGATAAAACAAAAACATAATGAAACTAAATAACACTTTACAAGGCTTCAGCCTGTAGAGGCCCTCTGCCACTTCAGCCAATCAAATAATCACACAGCTATCTTCAGAAAAGTCTTCTCATGTATTAAATCAACAGCATATAAAACAGTGGGGTGATAAGATAACCAGCAGCGCAGAAATTACATAAACAGTTCAGAATTCACATGCATCAAAAGTCTCTTTATAGAGTTCAACGACGCGTTATTTATAATCCAAAAATACTACAGCTAACTAACAACTACTATGCTATTAACTGCGTTGCCATGGACACGTAGATCTCTTCAGCCGAGATCTAGTGTAACTGTCATTATGCTTCTTAAATCTTCGGAGTGGTTGGTTGTTAGATTCACAGTTCAGGAACGATCTCCAGGTGTGTTGGTGCTTTCGTGAGCTAAGAACTATGCCACGTATCATTCACGTGCCCAAAACAGTGACGTGCCACCGCTGAACTCTTTGGCTGGCCTTGTCTTTGACTTTGGTTGACCACGGCCTCTCATGGATGATTTGGCCAATTCGAAAGGACATGTTCCATGTACCTTCCATCTGGAGCTTGCCCATGTAGCTCATTCCTTCAGAGGACACCTGGAGCATGCTTTTAACAAAATGGCTGCAGAATCCTGTGTTGGCAGTTTCCGCAGCTGCATGAACAAAAAACTAAACCAAACAACAGTCATTAGTATAGTCAGAAAACCATATAAATAGCCCTTTTTAAACTATAATGCAATGATTTAACGACTGGATGAATGGAGTGAGTGGAGAATGAGGGCTAAGAGGGTGTATAGGAAGGTGCAAGGTTGAGGCTCAACATACCCCCACTGTGAAGGTGTTGCATGTCCTCATGCAACCAAAATTGAGTGATTTCCCTTTTAATCCACATGCTCTGAGGCTTCTTCAAGGACATCTAGTCCTCTTTTCTTTTTCTTTGATGCCATCATCATCATCATCCTTGGTTTTCTAACCAGACATTTGAACTTGAGGTTAGTTAAAGCTCTGCTTAACTTTTTGCATCTCTTCTTCAGTCTTCTATTCTTTTTCTGCCACAGTCCTAAATGAAGCATGGTATTATCATGGACCATTTTGTCTACCTTACCCTGCTCCTTAAGTGTTTCATTTTCTTGTATTATGTGTTTATTTAGGACTTCTAGCTCAAAAACTTCTTGTTTCAGAGACTGAACCTGTGCATCAAGTGGCAGAGAGGTACTTGGTCCTGCAACTGATTGTTCTAAGGATTCCAAGTAATTGTATACCTCTTGCTGATTAGGATCCACCTCAAGTGACTTCCTCTATCTAAACTCAAAATCTGGTGGAGGAGGATTGCTTGCTCCTTCTGGCCGAAAAGGACTTCCCTCTCGTGGAGGACTTGTTTCAAGGCTTGGCTGTTCTGGAGACTTCTCAAGTATTTCTTCACTTAAATCAATAAAGTGGGACTGATCTCCCTTGGTTTTCTTCCATTTTCCTTTTAGCCGAGAGCTCCTTCTCAAGGATGAACTCATACTTGTCTTTTCTGCACTATGTTTCCCTTTCTGTTGTTTCTTTGCCATGGCAACAGCTTTAAGATCTACTAGCCTTTCTGACAGAGGCTGGTAGTCCTCTTCTAAGGATTTCTCAGGGGATGGAGAGACCTCTTGAGTGGTTATTTTTCCCTTTTCTTTCTTTTGTTTCTTATTCTTGGGCTGGTCTTCTTCCTCTTTTTGGACAGTCTCTTCAATTTCTTTTGTAGGGGAATCTTGGGCTGTACCATTTTTCTCCCTCCTCCTACTTTTCCTTGGGATTTTTGATGGACTACTTCCAGAGGCCTCAGCTGGCTCTTGGAAGTAGTTTCTTGTTAGAAATTGCTCTCAAGTATCCTTAGTTTTCTTAACTACTCCTCAATCAGAATTCTTATGAGCCCATGATGGTAGAGATGTGGCTCAATGTTACCTACATGCTTTTGAACCGTAACACTCATCTTCTTTAAACTTGCTAGCAGAAAATGTGGTAAATTAAGAATGTGGCCTTCTATAAAATTCATCATTAACCTCACATGATACATGTACATAGAGCCGAAACGACCCTCACATGTGATAAATTTCTGTATGACCAACAATAAACTAGACCATTCTTCTTTCAATACATGCACAGGGATGCCTCTGGTGAATACAGAGGTATCCATACCTTGATTTCGTAGCATGGTTCTCCAGATTTGATCATCCACGCTTCTATTTTTGAACCATCTTTCTTCGTCTTGAGGTAGGCCCGTGGCTGCTGCTATTGTGGCCTCAGTCACCACAAACTTTAAGTCTCCATCCTCCACTGTTTGTCCATTAAAGGACCTTGCAAAGGTTTTAGTCACTTCCTTGTTATACCCCTTGAATTTCTGAATAAATCGGACCCATTTGGATTTCTTTAATAACTCCTTGACTTGGGGATAACCCTCCAAGTATTTTGATCCTTCTGGCTCGGCTCTCAGCGATTTTCCCATCCTCAGCTTTAAATTCACTAAGGGTTTTTCTACGTATGAGGGTTAAGGAAGAATGGCTCTGTCACAGGGTTTTTAGGAGAGACTGTAGTGACTGTAATCGGGGTTTAGGATGATTGCAGTGGCTGCAATCAAAGCGTCAAGCAAACTGTAGTGACTGCATTCGGAAACAGAGGAATGCCCGAATCACAGGAAGAACAGTGGGTGAGCAGTGGTGATCGTGACCGAGTTCATAAAATGAAGCATGAGTATATGCGGGGATTATGATATGAGTGGAGTAACGGCAGGATTCTCCCGAGTCAGGTGACTGTATGTGAGATTTACACGTCTCAAGCAGACGGCTGCGGAAATTATGGCTGGGAAGAGTCGTAATACAATAGGTCAGGTCTTAGGAGTACGGGTCATAATTAGAAGTATAGTCATTTTTGAGTTTGAACTCGGAGTAATCATAAGACCGTTAAGAAAAATGAATGCGAGGTGTATGGAATGGTATTGCGGAATAGGAATGGTAGTGGGTGAATATATTAAATCATTGCACATAGAAGAACGCTCATGGGTTAATAACTATACATAATGATGACTTGAAGTGTTGTTTGATAGAGATTTTTGATCATACCTTTGGACACTTGTCATTCTTTGCTCAAGATTTCTAACTAGTTGCTCCTTTTTTGATATTTTGAAGATGCCCCATGTCTTTAGCTCACGTACACCTGCATTGCATGATTTTTGCACTAACAGTTGATTGTATTTTGAAAACAGAGTGATGTTGGCTACGGAAATCGTTTCTAGCTGCGGAAACAGGTTCCAGCTGTGGAAACGGTGGCCAGCTGCGGGAACTGAAACAACACCCCCTGATCTGCACAAAGATAGTTTAGAGGAAAATAGCTGAATGAAAATAGTCCTGAAGGGGGACTTTTATTGATGACAATTTTGTTTGATAAATAACAAATGACTCAGATCCACTTCTTGTTAATAAATTTTGTAAGAGTATTATTCTGATTGATAAACTCTTCGATAAAGTTCATTTAGATCTGACGAGGTAATAAGTCCACCTTCACCTAAGTGAGTAGCACCCCCACTAGTAGCAGTTGTTCCAGATCGAAACCCAGACCCAAGGCCAGCTTCAGTCGCAAGAGAAGCGGGGGTACCTAGTAAAACAAGACGGATAGGAAAAGGGTAAAGGGTTCTATCTAAAGGTTCCAAGATTCAAGGCATCTGGCAAAAGGCTCCTGGTTATTCCGTCCTAGTGTTAGGTGAGGCTTGGAGTGAAAATGGAGTGAGAATGATGATAGGAATGAAATGGAAGTGGAATGAAATGGAATGAATGAGTGAGATAGAGTGAAGATGGAGAGAACATGAGAGGAGATTTTTTTTTTTTTTGGGGGGGGAAAATATAGAGTGTTAGGTGCCCCTGATTTTCACTCCATATTTTCTGTATAAGACTGCCAATCCATGATTGGTTTTCAGGCTTATACATTTTTTCTTTTTTCTTTTTTTCTTTTTTTCTTTTTTTCTTTTTTTTTCTTTTTTTTTTTTTTATTAGAAACTACAAGAAACCAAGATTATGCTGATGGGGGAGAAGGATTCTTCTCCACCATCCTTATTGCAAAATTCTCTTGGAATATTTTGACAAACTCTTCTCTGGAAAGTGGCTTATGATAAACTTTCAATCGGTGGCCATTCACAATAAGAGGAGTCTGAAATTCATCAATGGTCTTGATTCTTACTGCTCCATTGTCAAGGACTTTATCAATCTCATATGGCCCAAGCCAATGAGTCTGAAACTTTCCTTTGAAGTCTTTAAACTTGGAATCAAACAGTAAAGCCCAATCTCCCTCTTGAAACTTTCTCTCTTTAATATATCTATCATGCTACTTAGCTCTTTGATGTTGAACTAGATCAGTTCTTATAATTGCATCTTATCTGATCTCATCTAGCTCATTCAGTTGTTCCATTCTGTGCTTTTGGGCTTCTGATAGATTCATCCCCAACTGAAGTGCCATCTTGAAGTTCTTGACTTGAAACTCAATGGGGAGCAGGACTTCTTTCCCATAAACAAGTTCATAGGGAGAATGCCCTGTTGTGTTCCTCCATGTAGTTCTGTAGGCCCATAAGGCTTCAAGAAGCCTTTTTGCCCAATCTCTTCTGTGGAGATGAACAGTTTTGGTGATGATGCTCTCAAGAACTTTATTTGTAGATTCCACTTGGCCATTTGCTTGAGGATGGTAAGGAGTATATTTTCTGTGCTTGATTTTATTTTCTTCCATCAGCTTCTCCATCAAGTTAGATGTAAATTGACTTCCCTGATCTGTCACAATTTCTCTTGGGACACCAAAACGAGTAAAAATATCCTCAAAACGAAATTGAACAACTGAATTTTCAGTGGCAGAAGGAAATGCTTTGGCTTCTACCCATTTAGTGACATAATCAGTGCAAACCAATATATATTTCTTTTGTCTAGATGGTGGATTAATTGGTCCAATGAAATCTAAAGGCCATTTTTCAAAGGGTTCGAAGAGTACCTATGGTTGTAATGGCATTTCATTTGAAAAAGTCGGTCTCCCAACTCCCTGGCAACTGTCACACCTTCTGACATATTGTTTTGCATCTTTGAAGAGAGAAGGCCAATAATATCCTAAAGAAAGGATTTTATAGGCCATCCTCTTGTCAGCAAAGTGTCCACCGCAAGGTTCATCATGACATGCCTTGAATATGTCAGGCATTTCATCTTCCCGAACACATCTCCTGATCACACAATCTAGCTCTGTTTTAAACAATTCATTAGAAATCCATGAATAATTTGAACTCTCCTGAATAATTTTCCTTTTTTCATTAGGAAATAAGTGTGGAGGTAGCTTCCCTGTAACCAAATAGTTAGCAATATCTGCATACCAAGGAGTAGAGAAAAGAGACATTTGTCTAGATGATAGATACTCAATGTCAGAATCTAATTGAAATTATGTGTGGTCATACTCTGAAGATGTTTGAAAGTTTTCTAATGTATTCAGAATTTGACTATCTTCACTAATCTCAGAAATAGTAAAGACAGGTTGTATAGTATCTTCATCATCAATCCATTCTTTATCTCCTATTTCTGTAATTTCTTTTGCTGGAGGATACAGATTGAAATTCTTTGTCGAATTACCATCAGAAATATACATATCCCCAGACCTACAACTAATAAAAGCATCAGCTGTGGCTAGCCAAGGTCTTCCTAAAATGAGAGGATGTCCACCTAAATTACTCTTGGGAGTTAAAATCATGAAATCTATTGGATATTCCCAAGAGTCTAAGGAGACTGAAATGTCTTCTAATACACCATCTGGTTTAATAATTGAGCGATCTGCAAATTGCGATAAAGTAGGTGTAAAAGGAAGGTTAGGAAGTTTTAGTTGTTCCATAGTCTGTCTACTCATGATGTTGATAGAAACCCCTAAATCAATCAAAGTATTTGGAATTTCTACCCCATTGATAGTTGTTTTGAAAATTGGACTACCAGGATCTACATACTTCTGCATAGTAACTTTTCCCATCATGATATCTGCAATTTTTCCTACCAGGTGGATTGTTCATGTATCTCTCGGTTTCCTTCCTGGTCTTTTAAGACTTAACTCCTTTATTGTTTTTGCTAGAATAGGAATCTCTTTAATGGCTTGTAACAAGGGAATCTTGATACAGACATTCTTCAATTCATCTAGAAAATCATAATCAAGCAACAAAATTTGTTTTTCCACCCCTTTGTAAATTTGTAACCTTTCAGGAAAAGGAGGTGTGGATGAAGATGCAGGTTGCTCAACTATAGGAGTTGTGGGGGTTAACTCTTTTTCTTTTTCTTTTTGAGTGCTTGGGTTTTGAAGAGATGCTTCAGAATCCTTATTGGCTTCAAGAGAATCTTCCTCAGAAATGCTTTGCTTTTGAACATCTATAGAAGGTTTATCTAGGACTCTACCTGATCTGAGTTGTACATCATTGAGAGGGACAATCATATAGGCAAGAAATTGTTGACCTTCCATCATGTAAGCATTTTGAGGGTTTTTATTATTGGGGTTTGGCAATGGCTGAGAAGGAAGTTGATTTGACTTTTGTTGGAATGGAAGCAAGAGTTGAGAATTTGGATTTTGTTGAGAAGGTTGTTGTTGTTCAAATGGCAATGATAGTTGTGGGTTTTGATTTGGAAGTCGTGGAGCTTGTTGGTTTTGAAAAGATGGAGGATATTGATAAAATTGAGCAAATCTCACATAAGGATTTTTCATACCTTGTACCCATGATTGAAAAGGATTTTGAGGTTGGGACCAAGGTTGTTGCCAAGGATTCCAATTTGGTGGGGGTTGAAAGTTCATAGAGTTGTTAAACCCTTGACTTTGTTGCCCCTGCCAAGGTCTCCTTGCAACAAAACAGAGAGACTCGATTGTATTTGGATCTTCTTGAAAGACAGCTTCGAGCCCAGGGATTGAAGGACAATCCTTGGTCTCATGATTCTCTGAACAGATTACACATGTTTCTACAACTTTTGCATCCAAGGGACATTCCCTTAGAGCATGTTTCTTTCTTCATTTTGGGCAAAAGATGGCCAAAGCTTCAGCTTCTGCTTTATGCTTATTGTGAATCTTAAGAGTGTCTAGTTGCTCACTAAGACTCCCTAAGATATCAGTTTTGAATTCATTAAGCATGTTGCCAATCTCAGCCCTACTTACTAATCCAGTTGCAGATTTGTTTGATCTTATGAGAGAAGGATCTCTAGGCCCTTTTTGAGTTTTAGATTTCCCCCTTGAGAGATGGACACATAGCTCTGCTATATCATGAAGTGGAAGTTGAGATATGTCTCATTTTCCCATCATGTTCAAAATATCTATCCATTCATCTCTAATGGATTTTAATAGAAGGGCTTTCAAGGTCTCCTCATCTAAGTTACTCATTTTTTCTCTTTTCAGGTTGTATTGAAATCTTTCAAGTAAATCCTCCAAGTTTTCATCTTCTCTTTGCACCATTTTGAATACCTGATCCTTGTGATTGGTGGGCATACAATAGTCCAGGTACCTATCCAAAAAAGTTTGTTTCATATCATTCCAAGTGCTAATGGATTGAGCGAGTAATCCCATGAACCATTTCAAGGATGCTCCTTTCAATGTTGAAGGAAACAGTTTGAGTTTTTGAGAGTCTTCCAGATAATCATAAGTTCGACACACGACCTCAAACTCAAATAGAAATGTTTCAGGGTCCTCATTTCTTAACCCATGGAAGTTTGGAGGACAGATGGTGAGATGTTTTTCATTGTGGCTCGGGAGTCCTCATCGACCATAGGAAATCTGAATGAGTTATCTCCATCCCTATTTCCCCCAATGTTACCTCTACCTCCTCCATTATTTCCTCCTCCTCCTCTACCTCTACCTCTACCAAATCCGTTTGCTCCCTCTTCTGTCATGGTAGTTTCCCCAGAGACTTCAGAGTCCTCTGGTTCCTCTACTAAGGGTGAATGAGGAGGAATTTCTCCCTCTTCTTCCTTAGGTGATTCTACTTCTTCAATTACAATTTGTCTCCCTGTAGAAGGAAGGAAAGGATCTCTTCCTAATTCAGATTCGATGGATGGTCTGGGAGAGTCAACTACTGCCTCTTGAATTCCAGGAATCCTAGGGCTAGGAGTGTAAGTTGGAGATGATGGACGTGTCTCTTGTCTATTCCTTGAAGTAGATGGAGTTGTAAAAATCGAACTCTTGGCTCTAGCTAAAAACCTTCCCCTAGAATCTCTTGCTCTATGTATGTCATTTTTTATTTTCCTTCAAGTCGGGCTGATAATTCTCTTTCTGATCTTCCAGGTCACTCTAGGTGCAAGAAGAGAGCATACTCAAGAAACTATTAAACCAATAACTTTCTCTTTTCTGATCCTCCAGATCACATTACGTGCAAGAGGAGAGCATACTCTGAAAGGTTATCAATTTTCCTTCCTTGAAAATTTTTTTTATTTATATTTTTTTTAAGAAATTGGCTACATAGTTTCACTTCCTCGGCAACGGCGCCAAAATATTTGGTCAATTTAGTATGTCCTAAATTATTATTTAAAATGTCAATCTGGGAGTCGTAAACTTATGAAGTGAAGTGCACTGTATGTGCAAGATAACCTTTTCCTTAGTCTTTTTTCGTTTTTTCGTTTTTAGTTTGTTTTTGGGTTTATCTTCTGTGGATTCCCTAGTGTGAGATGGCGAAATTGAAAATTAAGTGTGAGTGGTAATGGTGATTTCTACAATGATTTTCCAAACTTAAAAATTCTCAAAAAGAAAGTTTCCAAACTGACTGTAATGAAATCAATTCTCAAAAAGAAGTAAATGCATCAAAACAATGAACTAGTGAAAATGGCCCAGTATCCTTACTGATGTATGAAAAAGAAAATAAAATATGAACTTAAAGCAACTCAAAGACTGAAAGCAAAGAAACTAAATCACACTACCTCAACCCATACTCTGACCCTTCACCTTTCGATTAGTCCGGCTATAGGAAGTAATCATAAACAAGCTGAATATTATGATATCTAAATTGCAGAAATTAAATTGCATAAAAGGAAACTAAGATTTAACTACTCACTCATATTTCAATTCTCGAAAATGACATAAGTAATTCAATCTCTAACTTGCAGGAAAGCAAACTAGATCACACTACTTCAAGTAATATTCTGATTCCTTACTAATTGAGTCGCTTGGCTATAGAAAGGAAATCATAAACAGGTAAGTAATATGATGTCTAAATGG